>WIPJ01001602.1:195570-239387 GCA_018155075.1 Cassiopea andromeda
GAGAGAGAGAGAGAGATAGTAACGTTATCAGTATAAGCTTCAAGTAGACAGCTTTAGAGAAATATTTTCGTGAAGAGTAACTAGATACAAAAATGGTATCTCTCTGAGAGTTCTCTTGGCACTTAAACAACTAAATCCCTGAACCAGCAGATAGTCAGCGTGGGGACGCTGAAAAGTTCCTACATGGGGATCGTGGGGGCGTCATACCCCCTGGAATAAGTTCTACCTGGAAATCCTGCCTCTTATTGGTAAATCGTACGCTTTTTTCGGAAGTTTTGCAACTTCAAGACACAAATTTAAGCCTGTATTAGCTCATGTCATTTGCTCAAATAAGTGTGTAGCATTTTTCCAACAATATCAGTAGCTTCATAGAGTTTCATCGGCATACATTCGCCAGTTTCATCGGGATACTTTCTACAGTTTCATAGGAATATATTAGACAGTTTCATCCGATGTTTCAACAAGCTTTGTAACTGGTCGGTAACTCGTATTACATTCATAGCCTCTTTTTGCAGTAATAGAGGGGTTTTTAAACAAATAAAATATACAATGATTTAAGCAGTTAAATGGGGGACTTCTTTCTTGAAAGCATGAGAATTTAGTTCCAATCTAATATCTTTCGATATATCCGATGAAGCTGTCGAATGCATGCTGATGAAACCGTTTAATGTATTTCGATGAAACTGTACTTGTCGGCGACAGACATTTTATCCCTGTTGTCAAGAACTGCTACTTTTTGGTGCGTTTCCAATACAATTCTGATACGAAAAAAGGGCGTTGGTCACAATTATAGCCAAAGTTTAGGGCGTGGTTTGATTTCATCCCTTTCGAATCGAAGCAGTTAGTCTTCAAGTCTTTGAGTAATCAGGCTCCTCAATATATATGCAAACTCTTTCAAAGAAACTCAGATTGCAGCTCGTGAGATTTGAGAAGTATTTCAACCTTATGAGACTTCCAATGAACACTACTTCGAGTGGTCAAAAAAGCTTTCCTTACCAAGGAGCCCACTTGTCGTATCACCTCAGCAAGTAATTTTCGAGAGCTTCAATGATGGCGAAAAATATTTTTGATCCGATTCAAAGTTGCCGAATTTTCAGGCAAAGTTTAAATCTTGCGTTGCTTAATGGTTGCTTAAATTTTTACAAATATTCTTCAGTAAAAATGGACGCAACTTCAGTATATTTGTGGGAGGGGGACATCAGAGGTTTTGTTTAGCAAATATTTTGTCTGTGGCCGTTCTTGGTTTTTGAGTAACAGCAGTTGGTCAAATGGTCCTAGATCCAGTAAACTGCCCTGCAAAAATACATTGTACAGCCATTTTTGCCATGCAAATTACAGATTTTCAAGGTTGAGAGAGTGGCTCACGTCAGTAAGTACTCAAAAGGAAAGCGAACCATGCCAGTAAGTTGCTGAAGGGGGCACGGGGCAATGCCTTCAATAGAAAATTGTTTGAGGTTTTGCCCTCCAAAACGAATTATTAGCCTACATATTTATATAGTAAAATAAGGCTTATGCCCCTCTAAAAGTGCTTGCACAGGCAGGCTTTGCCCTGCCTGGGCACGCCTTCCAGTTACGTGGTTAAAGCCATGTAAGGATACCACTTCTTCAGGATACATCATGAACTCATTTAGTGAAATATCGAGACGCTATAAATAGAGATGTGTTTTGCATAATTAATGTTCTTTTTAGGTTACTATAGTCATGCAATATTCTTTATAAGAATAAAGTTCATAAGAATGTTTAAATCGCTGAAATTTAAGAATGACTGAAGACCAATGCAAGGCTCAACCTAAATCAAGACTTGGAAGTTTTGTCTATTCGCGACATGATACTGTTCATAAGCGTAGGAGGCGGGGGGAAGGTGGGCTGCAGCCTCCAATTTGAACAGAAATCCGCTTCACTCGGGCAAATTTTCTGAAAGAACAATAGGAAATTTGGGCAGAAAGTATACAGAAAGTTTATAGCCCCCTTAAATTTGACGTCCTCCTACGCCCAAGATACTGTTGATAGATTAACTTTTGCGATGTCGATAAAATATTTATTGTTCTGTTCCACTCTTGTTTTGCTTTATGAAAAAGTAAGACCTGAACAAAAAAAACAGTTTTCGATCCAACAGTAAAAATACTGAGAATATTAAGGCTCAGCAAGAAATTAAGAAATTAAGGTATTCTGTTAAAAAAGAGTGTATCTAAACCAAGTTCAAATTGAACTGGTAATTTATCAAGTTAAGTTTTGTTGATTATAAATAAAGAACCAAGAGAATAATCAAAGTCAAACCACACTGTTCTCATATTGTCCTGCTTTGCGCTATGTTTGCCTCGTTGTCACTTCGAGATGAGAAAGTTTTGACATTAAGGTGAATAATTCATTTCAACAAGCACGAGCTAGTTTTGTCAAAGACCGCCATGATTGTCGTGCTGCATTAAAAATGGCAGAAGTAGATGACGATGAGAAATACCTCTATGGTGATGCAACAAGTAAGTAGTAGCAAAGTTATTTATGTCGATCAGTTGAAATTGATATATTATAATAGGGTTCCAACCACTCTTGTGTTTCTGAGCAGTAGATGTGCTACTTTGTAAGAAAGTCTACCTGCATACTGAAGACAGTAACGTTTGTTATTAACAATACAACGTGTACTACATGAGAATAGTCAATCAATAGAATATATAGAAGGCTCTAAAGCCCTTCATTATTTCATCATTCCGGTTCATGCAATATGGTTTCCAGTGTCTTCTGAATTACTTTTTGAGCACCTTTCAAATATATTATTGACTGTTAGGTCAATATGTAGGCCATACCCGGTGGGGGTATGATAGAGCGGTACAAAACTGCATTAGCGCCATCACAAAGTATTACCTTTTCTCATGAGATCTCATTTGTGCACATACGAGCAAAACCTAAGATGTGCTAGTGCACACTAGGCCTCAGGTGTGTAGTTTAAATGTGCACTTAACTTTATAGCATAAAAATCAAAGCCAGTTTTGTTGTAATTTGCAACAAAGTTCAAATTGAATAATTTTCCCACATCCATTTGCATGATTTAACATCATGCTACACCTATTTCTGGGTGTGCAGACCCACTTGAGAGAAAAATGAGAAATCTCTAGTGTGTACACACCACATTCTGCCATCTGGATATGTATTACAACTAGGGCTGTCCAACAAAGAATGATTATTTCATATTTGGTTACCAGTTTTAGCATTCGGTCAGCAGATTCTCTCACCAATTATTCGGGAGGAGTCAAATTAGTCAACTAATTGGGAGGAGTCAAATTCTTATATTATCTGTGTGTAGTCAAATGCCTTGATTATCCAATTAAGTTGACTTCTTCCATTATTTGGGTGTAGTCACATACACTGATTATCTGGTTAGTGTCAAAAAATTTGATTCTCTTGTTGAAGTGCAAACAATCTGGCTGTTACTATGTCAATAATCAATTGAGTGGCACTTTATGATGCTACTTCACAGCAGCCAAACAGACAGTTTTCTTGCATTGGTTGTACAAGGAGTTTGCTCATAAGGCACTTTGTCCCAGAAACACTGTATGTCTGACTACGCCTGTGTTGGAATCAACTTAAATTATGACCACACCCATATTACCAAATTATTGATTATTGGATAAATATCAGACCAAATAACGGAATAGTGAAATCAAAAGGTATGGACAGCCCTAATTACAACAACTAGAATGGATCGTGCTATGATAGAAGTGTGCACTTATGCTTGATGTGATTTTGGTGCATGGGTCTGGCAGTTGTATTGTAGGTAGTACTTGGTGCTTTGTATAAATGCAATAATGTTCATCATTTATTGTACCTTGTAATGTCAGCTGTAGTAGATGGAATTTCCCTCATGACATCCTGGACTTTAGAGTATGGCACTTGTTGCCAAGATCTTGAATGTGCACAACAAAAATGTAAGGTGTGTAAATGTGCGCTTAAGGAAATTGTACTTTTGGCCAGACTGGTTTGCTTTTTGTAACATTTGCGTAGTGTGGCCAATTTCATGTTGATGTTTGATTGTGTCCACTTCTATTTTCATGTTGTAGATCTTCTATATAAATTTCAAGCTAGCAATGCACACATGTGTATCCTATCACAACCATTGTACACTTGAAAATGCCTATTTTCAATTTGTCTGTATGATTCTTACAGAAAATATCTTAGGTGTGCAGTTGCTGTGCTTTGCAGTCTTGCTGATAACCATTATTGTAATGACTTTAGCTACAGACCAAATGTTGGTTGACATAAATTGGCACTTTAAAATTTGCTGTGATTTCTAGAAGTTATTTTGACAGTTAAAGTGCATGCTAAGTGCTAAACCTCTCATCTTGTTGGTCATTAGTGATTAATCACCTTTTACCTGCACTAAAGCCTTTGGGGCTCAATGAGATGCCATACCCAGGATCATAATTATACAAAGTCAAAATTTTTGTTTGAGTTGTAGTATTATTTAATAGATACTATATTTTTGTTTTATGTATAATTGCAGCTACAGAAGTTACTAGCAGTGGAATTTCAGAGCTTTTTGAACAAAAGTAAGTGTACTTGTCAAGCTATTATGTAATAAAATGGCATTTCAAAGATGAGCATTGCTTTTTAAAGCGTAATCATTCATTTTTGTATGAATTAGTATGTGTAATATTAAGCTGGTATTATCAGATTCTTTTGCTTCCGTCCAGACTTAATGAAGTAAATGCTTTGGCATCAGATGTAAAGCCAGATGAAAAATCAAAAGATAACAATGTTGAGGTATTTTTTGATTTTATATAACCCTTTTATGTTTAATCTAGCTTTTTCTCATATGAAGTAATTATCTAAAAGGCAACAAATCTTATGATTTGGACAAGCCCATCAAATGCTACCTGAGTTGAGAAATAGAATTTGTCATTGTTGTGATCTGTGATATATTCAAGATGATTAGAATTAAATTTATAAGAGTATTGTGCTTAGACCATGATAAATACTGAGCAAAACTCATCTTGTAACAAAAATGAGCAAATTCAGCTAATCATAATGCCTTTCAGTACTTCAAACCACAGCTGTGCCATCCTCAGGTAGCAAACTAAACTGGAACTTCTGGCAATTGCATTGCATATTGTGAGCATCTTTGAAGGAGCACAATACTGATTTTCTGTTAAATTTCTCTGTAGCAGATTATACTTGAATATTAAACTGCATGAATTATTTCATTTTAGTTTTTTTACTTATATAGATGCTTAATTCATTGACTGATTTTTCAGTTGCTTACATGATTATATTAAATTATCTATGTATTTGATAGTTTTTTGGGTGATTATTTTATTTCTCTCTGGTCATTGCTTTTTAATTCTATATTACTTAGAATAATGATGATGAAGAGTCATATGAAGAGGAGGATGAAGATGACGATGACGACGATGATGATGATGTTCAAGTAACAATTGATGAAAATAGCACAACTGGCACATATGGGTATAGAAATTTAGCATTCCATGAAAAACTTAAACAGTGCATTGTACTTTTGTAATAATAGTATTGATTTTGATTGTAATTGTTAATGCAAGTCATTGCAGAACCATCAAATTGTGCATTTGCAAAACAGGCTTTTTATGAAATTTCCCCTCAAAGTGAGAGCCCCCTAGAACCTCTAGGTGCTTGGAACCTAATAGGGCAGGTTAATAGGTTGGTAGCTAGTTATGGATGAGGTGTTCATCCTCTTATATCATTTTGGATATGCATATAGTTCTAAATTTTTAGAAGGACAATAATGCTTTCAAGTAAATAGGCTTGAAAAAGCTTTTACTGTTTATATATTTCATGAATTACATTTATTTTTTCTTTCAAAATCTGGACCACTATTTGTATCAATCATATGGGTTGTAAAGTGTTATCCAGTACAAATAGTTCTATATGTACATACATGCAGTAAGGCTTAAGATATTTCATTCTATTATCAGATTTTGTGTTCACTATTTCTTCTGCCATTTATAAAGTATGTTGATTGTTGTTTTTTTTACCCCCATCAATAGTGCTCCATTTGGTCCTGGTGTAAACTGGGCTCCAAAAGGCTCTGCAAATACATCAAAGCCAACCTCAGGTATTTTGTTGCTAATTTGATATTTTGCAGCCTTTTCATGAAAATACTGTTTGCATTGTATTATTTTGATGACCATGATTATTTTACTTCAAATATTAGTTAGAAGTCCTGATAATGATTATTGAATTATTGTTTTATGTTGTTTGAGTATTTGCTTTGTAGATGTGAGTAGCATTAGATGTTGATGTTTTACATTGCTTTGATCATTTATCTTCTAACACACTTTAGTCATTGTGCTCATTTGTTGTCTAACACTACTCATGAGTACCAAATAGTCATCCTCCCAGATTGATTGTTTTTGAAATCTTTTCTAAGTCCCTTCCTCTTATTTCAACCCCCTCCCCCAAACACTACTTTTAAGGATTTCATGCATATTGAGTTTTTTTGTGATGTTTATTCACTCAAATTGCTAGTGTTCTTCACTCTTTTCTTGAGACAACTTCTTAGTGTATGAAAGTAAGTGTCAAAGTAGCTCATTGAAATGTACATGGCTTCTTTTTTCCTTTCCCCAATCTAGTAGTATTAAGGATGTTTTCCATTACCCTTCTTTGTTCAATGCATTGCTTGGGTGCATGAACAACACCATATCTGACTTCTCTTTCAACATAAGTCACTCAGAGCACTTCTCAGTAATTCTAAGGGTTTCTGCCCAGCTTTGTGTTTCTGTATTTGGCTATATTCTCAGAGGTTAAGAAATTACTGAGTTTTTTCTATATCCCATGAAATTAGCTGAACTAAAAGCTATCAATTGTCATTTCTACTATGCATATTTTACAGCTATCAGCTTGACCTTCAATACCAATGTAATATTGTTTTGATTGTGATTTATTAAAATTAGAACCAGCATTTAATAACTGAAAGCAGATGATGTTTTTTGGTGTACTTTCAAGTAGAAAACCTTGCTCATGAACATAAATTATAGGGAAAGCTGACTATCACAGAAGTTAAAGTGATTTGCATACACCAAAAGTAGGGCTGCTAGGATGGTCTTTTCAAATATTATTAATAACTATATGATATAGTCAGCTTTGGCATAGCTTAATTTTCCATGCATTTTCATGATTTCTTAATGTATTTACCTGATTTAGTTACCCCTTACTGTCATTTTATTTTGCTCTTTCCTGTTTAGGTACAGCTGTAGATGCTAAACGGCTAGACATTGATGCAGTTGGAACTGTAAATAATGTTTCAATTTATGAATATGACATTGATCTAGGAACAGATGAAAAGCCTTGGAGAAACCCAGGTAGGTTTAGATTCTCAGAATTGGGTTTATGTGGCATGTATTTAGTAAGCATGGTGATTTAGGTTATTGCTTGCAATACAATTGTATCAGATTTACAATCACATTAATTGCCCTCACTAATGTTGTTGCATAGTGAGAGATCAATGGACTGTAGGGCTATTACTGAATTGAATGGGTTTGACAAAAAATTATTGTCCAGGACCAATATTTGATTGTTTGACTACTTTCAGTAAGATATCTGTTTGCTTCAGTATCTAATTATGGATGGTTTGTAAAGTATGTAGGTCAACCAGGTAATGTGTTGCAAAGTTGATGACATCTGACAATGAGGGAAGTGTATGAACCAACCCAAAGTTAGTGCTTATTTGGTGCTATAGGAACCATTTTATCTGTTTGTTTTAGGCACTGATATTACTGACTATTTTAATTATGGCTTCACTGAGGACACCTGGAAACAATACTGTGAAAGGCAACGCAGGCTTAGAATGGAAATTAGTGGACAGAAAAAAATATATGTAAGTCCTTTGAATACATCTGAATTATATAGTTGTTGGCTTTATATATAAATAATATTTTTGTACAGGGTTTATAACTTTTTGAAGGGCACTTGAAACTTTTTGAAAATGAGAATCATTCCTTGAAAATTGATCACACTTCTTGCATTTTTGAATGTTTACTGTTTACTTTGTTCACAGTTATAAGCAATGTAAAATATAATTAAAGGAAATATCCAACAAGTTTGAAGAAGATCTTACAAGTAAAGTCATGATTTGGCGAGAAATGTCTCATTTTCAATATTTTAGGTGTCCTATGTTTCTTGTTTTTGGTATTTAAAGCTCCTCAAAAATGTTAATTTTAGTCTTTGAATAGTGCTTGAAAAGACCTTGAATTTGCTTATCAAAATCATGCATGAACCCCAGTATATAGGAAAAGTGTGTCTAATCTTTCAATCTTATTTTAGCCTAGGCTAGCCTAACTGCAGAGGCATATTTTTGCATGATGGATCATAGATTTTAATGGTATTCTTCTCTAATGCTTTTGCCTTTGTTGTTATTTAGTCCTTGGCTCCTGCCACAAATGCTCAGGTTCCTACTGATGTTGCAGGTAAATAACAGCATTTCATTCATTCATTCATCTTATTTACACAGAAAACTCTATCAGTTACTAAGTATATATACAAAGAAAATTAAATGGAAGTTGTTACTTTTCAAATAAAAATTGATGGCCTTCCCATCATACACCAGACTGCATTCTAGACCTCTTTTTCTTCAGCTTTTTGGTGAGCAGAAACCTTTAGAGAAACTCCCTAAGTGAGATGTGGCTAGGTTAACAAACTTCAGGCCAAGGTTGCTCATGTCTTACCAGCTCTAATATAAAAGTCTAAAAACATTTTGGCTAAAATCTGTGGCTAGCAGAAGTCCCAGAATACATACTGGATAACAGTCTTACAGTTATTGATATATAACATAATGGAAGATTTATTCTCTTTAATGTGCTTTTTGTGGTCCATTTTTGAAAACTGTTTTAAGCTTGGCCTGATGACCAGAGAAATGGGTTTACTCGGGTTGTGCAATATTTTTAAAGGGGGTTTACTTTCAAACTTGGGTTATAGATAAGAGGCCACTGTCAGACTCAGACATAGAGGGAAGAAGACTTTTACATGCAAAAATATCAATTACAGTTCTCTGACAAGTTTTATTTGAGCATGGGCAACATAAGACAGTATGATGAGTCATGTGTGGAGCATCCCTGATGTTATCATAGTATGGCCTTAATAAACAGGGAAAGTTCCCGACTCGTTGAGACATTTTTTAGTGTGATACATCAAATAGCAGCAATTGGTTATGATGCCTTGTGCCCATCTACTATTTTGATGCTAAAATTTGCTTTTTTATGTTTCGTTGTTATTGGTAGAGTTATTTGTTGCATTTGATGAATGAAGCAGAGTCCAAAAAAGGAACGGCTCCACGGCTTTGAGGATTTCAAATTTATGCCAGTTTTAGGGAAGTCCCAGTAATTTTATGAAAATAACTGGCTTGAGGAAAATTCTGATGCATGCAGATAAGGTGCTTTGGCATGGCGAAAATGTAGGGACAGCATGGGAGGCTTTATTTTGATGCTGCAGAGTGAGGAAGGTTTTGGAAGGAAGCTGGCGCAGTAAGACTCAACTTTTTCTGGACTCTCTTTAGGAGCCCTTTAGTACATGAAAGTAATAAAGTCATTGTATCAACTGCTACCTCCCAACAATTTACCCTTTTACCAATCACATGTCAAAGGTAATGGTAGGTGTCCCACCCCTCCATACCTCCCAGTAGATCTGCCCTTAGTGAGGTGATGAAATTTCCAATGTTTGTTTTGCTATCTCCTTGTCAACTGTTAGTGAACCTTTTTGGCTACATTTATGTTTAAAAGTCTGCAATATTCTTGTAGTAAATGCCAAAGCAGGACCTCCACCTGATAGAAAGATGGAAGGTACTATAGATGTCATAGGTGGGAGCAACTCATTAAGTAAGATTTGCATATTTTGTGTTTAATATGATAAGTAGTACTATCGATTTTTTCATGTAGATGGGTCCTATTAGTTCCTGCAGTATTAGTATAGTGAGGCCCTGTTGAAAGCTACAATTCCGGTCAAAATAGTTGGAACACTTCGAAGATTTCCACGCTTTTTCTCTCCTGATCCACCCCTCCCCCCGGTACAATAGTGAATTATGAAAAACGTTTGCCGCTTTTGGAGTACCTTGGACTATGGAACTTTAGATCTGTCCTTCCTTCCCACAAATCAACATTGTTTTGGGGTGGAGGAGAGAAGGAGGTGAAAGCTCAAAGGTTTGCCAGAGTCACTAAAATGGCTATGAAGCTTGTCTAAAAGAGAACGTTCCAACTAATTTTGGCGAGGATTGTAGATATTCATATCTAGGCTGTTTTGATAATGCATAGTTTTTGCATATTTTTGAGATACTCAGAATAACATCAAGTCAAATTACTTCTATACGCAATATGTTTCAATCCTTTAATTTACAAAAGCTGTTCATTATCGGATCAGACTACAGCTGAATGTTCAGTGTTCTACAGGACCTTTAGAGCCTGTTCAAATGAAAAAGTTTCCCCGGTACTTTCCCGCTGAAGCGGATCCTCGTTCAACCAATATCTTGCCATATGTATCTAAGCCATATACAATTACAAAAGCTTTCAGATGAGAAAGCATTTCCCGATTATTCGAGATTTCTGTTAAGCTCTACCGGGATGCCGTTTTGCTGAGGAACTATTTTCTCATATGAACACTTCCCTAACAAAGCGGCAAAATAGATCTTTGTTTGCAAATGCCCCGTGGTTGTACTCTTGCCAGCAAAAGGTTACTAGTTATTTTCCCAGCTAACCAAGATCCCTACTTCACTGTAACAAGTACCAGGGAAACTTCCCTCACATGAATAGTATTAATATTTTAGGGCTCACAGTATTAAAATATTAGAAGTTGTAGTATCAAAGTATCAGAGGCCATAGTATCAAAGTATTAGAGGTCATAGTATCAAGGTATTAGAGGTCATAGTATCAAGTTATTAGAGGTCATAGTATTATTATTACTGTTTAGAGGTCATAGGGATGCTTTGCTATATTTCAGTTGTACTTTCAAAGTGGAGGTTTTTATAAGTGCCTAACATTAAATTTCTCATTCTATTACATACCTTGATTTTGATAAGAATGGCAGCTACCCAATTTAAAGCCTTTTTAGTTGCAACGTCGGTGAGCCGGGTACCATATTAGATGTAGGGATACGGGAACTTGCATAAATTTAGGGGTACCTTTTTCTTTAAAAGGGCGGAGTTATCGAATTAGCTCTTTTAGTATGGGCGGAATTATTGATACCTTTTGAAGAAACATGCAGAATTATGGGCAATGTTTTGGAAAAATGTAGCAAAGATTGACAAGAAGAGTAAAGGATCTCCAAAATTTTTTTGATGATTTTGTTGCATTATGAAGAAATTTCCTTGCATTTCGGGAATATGGCGGAATTATGGGTTCCAATTTTGAACCAAAATGACATATCCCCACCCAAAATTTGGCTTAGATAACCCCCCCCGGAGTTACAACATAGTTAAACGCCAACTATTATTTTTTGTGCATGCTCCTTGGTATAGTGGTAATTAAATCATGGAGAATTGCAGTTTAGGGTGAATATTTGCCAACTTGAGGCCATGTCTATTACAATATACTTAAGAGAGAACTGTCATTTTGATATGTAGTAATATTTTGATATTTCTAAGTGGATTTAGTGCTTAATGCTCTTCATTAATTTTGCATTTCTGACTCCTCCAGCAAGCAGTCGACGTCCTCAAGATGAACAAATTATTGGATTACAACCCCAAGATATTAATTTTGTAGCAAGACCTGGATTTCCAAGAACATTTCCCGGTAGGCCTTTGCTGGATACTTTGTTGTTCTTCGAACCTTTTGTATTATATTTGCATGATAATGATTTAGCAGTCTGTTATTTTAAGATAGCCTTATAGTACTTCATGTAAAGTTTGTTGCTTCCTTCTCAGGACCAATGCAAGTTGCTCAACCCAGATTATTTCCACGTCATCCTGCTCTGCCTCCTGGAATTCGTCCCCCATTCATGCCCCCACCTGGCTTTCAAATTCCAATTGCACCCCAATCTGAACCGAACGTTAGCATGGCAAATCAAGCGGTTTCTGGAGCCCCCACTAGCTCCACGTCAAATCCAATTCCTGGATCAGCGCCCGATGGAGTAGTTTCCAGTATGGCTGCACATCATGGAATGATGCCACCTATGGCTGGCCCTACTGGAGCAATCCCCCCACACATGTTTGGTAGCGAAGGTAGGTGTTTCGTCATCAGGACCCTTGCAGGTCCTTGAACTCCGTGAAAAGTGCTGGAATCTGAAATTTCATTTCAAGAGCGCTTGAAACTCTTTCAAAATTAGAAATTTTGCTTGAAGATTGATCAAGTTCCTTAAAATTTGTGAATGTTTACTCTTTTCTTGGTTCACAACAATAAACAACACAAGAAATAATTTAAGGAAATATCCGGAATTAAGTTTAAAAGAAAATCGTACAAGAAAACCCTGATGTGCCAAGAAATGCTTTGTTTTCGGTATTGCAGGTTTCCTGTGTATTCATGCATGCGCTGTGAATGTTAATTTAAAGCTCCTTGAAAGTTTTATTTTACTCCTTGATTAGTCTTTGAAAAGTCCTTGAATTTGCATATCAAAGTCATGAATGAACCCAGCTTCAGTCTATTGCAATATATTGGCACAGATACTTTAGGGTATGGATCATGTACCTTTTTGGCTGAGAGTGCCGTAACATTCACACGTTTATCTATATGTTTACATGATAGTATGGTAATTTTGACACTGATTGCCACAGAATATGAGGATTCTTAAGTAATCGCTACAACCATAGAGTAGAGCAAATCTTAGAATTCATAGCTTTTAAAGCCATTATTTAGCTTAAGCAAGCCTATGATAGATGTAGTGCATAATACCATTAACGTCACTTCTCATTATTGGTGATCGTGCTACGAAATGAGCTACGTGAAGTCACTAGAAGGGCCACATCTGGTTCACGAGCTACAGGTTCCTGGTCCTGCTTTAGGGTATCAATGTTGAACGTCATTAATGTAGTTTTTGACTCTAGCACCTTTATACCGAAAGTGTTCAGTACTTTGCGAGGGTCAGAAAGAAAAATGAAAAAATTTAAGAATTTAAGTTTTTGCTTTGTTTTTCGGTTAATTCTGCAAATCAGAAGATTTAAACTGCGGTCAATAGTTATCTTTTGTAAATTTGTATATTCCAACTCATTTCATGTAAGGATTTGTGTGCCCATATACGTCTCGCAAGTGAATGCATTGAGCAATACAATACGAACATTGTTTACATGATATTACTTACAAGACACTTCTATGTATACTTCCTACCTCATAGTCTCTTGCTTTTAAAGTTACCTCCAGGAATGCCTACCCTTTCTTTTTATATCAATATTTTTTTACCTTCAAAGATTACTCCCTGGAATGCAATTGCCTCTAGGGATGATTGCCTCTAGGGATGCCTACCCTTTCTTTTTATATCAATGTGCTTTCGCCTTCAAGGATTACCCCCTGGAATGCAATTACCTCCGGGAATACCTGGTGCAGCCGAAATGTATCCTAGAGGTTTGTGGTTTACTCTTTCTTTGTTCCCTTATTTTGCTACATCAGTGAATGCTAATGTTTTTTTTAGCAAATGCTCGTACATTTGGTCATGCTTCTTTTTTATAAAAATGAATTTCAAATTTGTTGTCTTTTTAT
The DNA here is from genome assembly GCA_018155075.1 of Cassiopea andromeda. Classification (NCBI taxonomy): domain Eukaryota; kingdom Metazoa; phylum Cnidaria; class Scyphozoa; order Rhizostomeae; family Cassiopeidae; genus Cassiopea; species Cassiopea andromeda. The sequence continues at coordinate 209,208 of WIPJ01001602.1, forward strand.
AATTGCGATGTATGCTAATGTAATAATGTAGCCAAAAGTTTTGCGCAAAATGGTTACACTCAATTTTTTAAAGAAAAATTTTGTAAGAACACGAGCCAGAAGTTTTGTGTAAAATTGAGAACAAATTAAGAAAAAGGCTGAGCTGGAAGCCTTATTGTAAAATCTATTTCTGTAAGACGGTGCAGAAGCTTTCCACTAACAAATGGACATGAATCGTCCTTTCCTTGTTAACATGAGGAGAATTGACAGCCTTGACAATTTTTTTGATTTTCACAAATTAGCTGCTCCTAGGAAACTAGATACTGTGCTAACATTGTCTAATCATAATTGTTTTTAAACTACTTTTAATAAAAAACATTACTGTGCAAGTGAGATGATCTTGGTTGTAGAATTTGGCTCTCAATCAATCAAAACATCCAATGTTGTCTTGTATATTATCATTCTATGTATTTCTTAATGACCTACACGCTACTTAGTTAAGAACAAATTAGCAACAATTCAACCTCAAAATTTGGGAAAATTAGGGACAGTCAGCATGAACCTAAATTTCCTGGTTCATAGAAAAAAGAGTTTAGTTGAACGAGTAAGCTCATTTTATGTTACAAAGAAATGCCTTCGTATTGTCATAATTTCATGTGAGAACTATAAGCCTACGAGCTATATAAGATGATTTTTCACTAGAGTGATTTATTTTTGCATTTATGAAGATCATTTTGGCTTTCTTGTTGACAATAATGTGTTAATGTTCTGTAACTTTGGTACTGGCTTGTCGCGGTCAACTCATACACCAAGTTCGTGTCTTCCATTGTTATATAGCATAACGTGAGCATTCGCTGGTGAATCGAGCTATTTTAATTCTGTCTATATTACGAAAGCTTTAAATTAGTTTAGTTACTTTACGTGTTAGCTTAATAACGATGGAATGCATGGCTTACGCTATATAATTAATTATTTGGTTAAATTCTATTTGGTGCAAAAGTGAGAAAAGCAAGTTTCTACAACAAAATTAGCGATTAAAAAAGCTTACAGTCATCTTGGTTTTGGTAGGAGGAGCCAGATGTTAATTGATTTTTTTCAGTTAATTTCAACTCTCGTTACTAACATTCCTGGATAGTTAATTATTCAGGATTTTAGAAGATTAATCTTCACAGGATTTGTGCTGCTCCTTAAACTCCTTAGAAATTCCTTGAATTTGAGTTACGTTTTCAAAGGCGCTTAGAAAATCCGTACATTTGTGCATTTTGGAAAAACTCCTTATTTCTACTCAATTCTTGGGGAAGAGGACTTTACTGTGCTTTTTGTCGTGGAAGCATGCAAAGAATGCTCCTTTATAATCATTTTGGTCCATAAAGACCCCCCTAAAAGGTCCTTATCAGTCTATTCCCCACAGCACAAACCAAGTGTTCAACTATTTTAAAACTAAGTCTGTTTTGGTAAACGCAATTCGACCTTGTTTGAGTGTCCATTTACACTTTCTGAAGAAACGATGTCTGGTACAATTATGAATTTGGATGCTTCTCTAGTAAGCGAGGTCTAGTTGCCAAGTTTCAGAGAATAAAATGCTGAAGGGAGAGTGCTGCGCGGCAGTATTGTGGAGCTGAGAAGGTGCTTAACCTGACGTATCATAAAAAGTTTTCACCAAACAATTAGAGGATAGAGGTCACGTCCAAAAAAGGGATTTAATCAGTTGAAGTTCCGGAAGGGGCTTGCTACCTTACTGTATTTTTCATTGTTCGGCTCTATACTTCCAAGAATGATTTGCTGGTTGCTGGAGCTCGGCTGGAGACAAGGTTGAAATGCTTGAGTCTCCAGCAGAATGCGGAGGAGACTTTGCAACTATGGCGAAGCACACGTTAATTTATGCAACTGATTCAGTTTTGGTCTTTACATCAAAGGTACCTGCAAAAGAGCTCTGTCATGTCTGACCATGGGTTGTAAGAGTATGAGTTTTACGGCTTAGGCTGCTGTTCACACGATAGAACTTGGCATACACATTAAAGGATAATACAGTAGAGGCTGGAACATGTAGTTTATTCAATCAAGAACATTAAGATGGCCGCTCACTTTTCGCATTGAGCTTGGACTCATGAGACCTTGCGGTCACAACCGGGACAGGGATCCCAACTAAACAATCTAAATACAATACACAACAACTTGTATTCCCATTTGTTGAAGCAGATAGACGACATCGGCAGCTATTAGGAAACTGTCTATAAAGACTGCAGTCATTTCTATTTGCTAATGGATGAAATTGGCAGCTATTTGGAAACTACACTTAGATGCTGCAGCTAGGGAGACCACTTCAACATTTTTTTTGGGGGTGTCAGTGGTTTGCCTTGCGGAAATGTTGCCTGTGACCTTTTTTTTAGTAACAGTAGTGAATCAAACGGTCCTGGTAGTCCTGAGAGTCCTGGGTTTTCAAGATTGGGGGGTGACTCGTCCCCATACCCCCTTAGGTTTTGTCCCTGGCTGCAACGACTTCTGTTTGCTGAAGCAAACAACAACGAAATTAGTATATCTGTGGCGAGTTTTTATGCAAAGTTAGATACCCTGAAAGAAAGGTAGCATTCAAAAATTAGCTGCAACTGATATGTGATGTTTAGCCTTTTCATATGGAAATAGGCTTTAATTTTTCTTAAACACAATATCTGAAACAGCCAAATCTTGATATTACAAGTACATGAAAAACTAAATTGGAAATAAAAGATATGGTATAAACCGCAGGCCAGTTCGAATGCACATTTGATATGATCTCGCGGGCCAATAAGGATTACATTTCGGGCCAAATTTGGCCCGTGGACCTGAGTTTAACTCATGATTTGGAGGGTTCAGTGTTTTATATAATTAGCCAAGTTTTATAGTATTGACTCAATATCTATCAAATTCTCTTTTTTAATATACAGCGAATATTTTTGAACTGATTGTTTATGACTAATGGTCTTAATATGGTTTATAGATGTTTGCCTTATGGCTCTATATTAAAATTAATTGTGTATTTTTATCGAGCCAAATCCATTAAATAGCTTTGTTTTCAATGACGTCAACTCCCTTCACTTTGTTGGATTATCATGCTAGACAGCGAGTTTTCTAGGATAAATCGAGGTTAAGATAAGCTGTAAAGGATATCTGCTTGGCTTTGTTTCAAGCTGTTTTGTGTTGCTGCACCGAGCAAAGAGATTATTGTTCGTTGTATTTTTAGCTTTTCGCTATGAGGCATGGATCCTGCTAAGATAACATCAATCAGTTTAGATGATATCTGAGGTTCGCGAGATAACGCAACTTAAAGAGAATTTCAAATGCAAACTGGCACAGTTGACTGTGAGGAAGATATTTTCACGTAAATACAGTGTTCCCATGCCTTCTAAGAATCCAAAAGTACCCAAAAAGTCCTAGAAAACCCTAAAATTTCAAGAATATTTTGCTGTTTTCCTACATTTCTCCTAAATGTTTCATAACTTGAATTTCTTTTTAGCGATTTTGTTGCTTCATGAATTATTTTGTGGCAGTTACAATAAAAATAGTCAATTCATCAATTTTCTTAAATTCTACCGTGAATGTATTATTTTTTGAATAGGCATAACGACTTTTTCTGCTATACCAAACCCTAATTACATCATGCCACCTGAGTAACCTTTTATCCATTATTTTCCCAAAAATGCCTCAACGCTTACCGAATTTCTCTAAAAACTTCAAAACTTCCTAAAAATGGAGGATGAAGTCTCCTAAATTACCCTAAATATCCTTAAAGAATTATTAAAACAAGAATGGGAACCATGAAATAGAAAATTGCATCAAAAGATGTGCTCTTTGGCCTGGTTGGTGATTTTTACTGTCTAAAAAGCTTTCTTCTCCATGCTTTGTGAATTTTATGAGTTCTACAGTGCATAGATTCAAAAGGCTCATTGCCCTTTACGTCATAGAGCTCGTTTCGTTTTGTAGCCCCACGTAAGGGGCGCGGTTTTGTTCAAGGTCTTATGGCCCCGAACCTCTGATCATCACTTTACCAGTCTAGAGTCAGTGCAAGTCCAGTTTACGGGTGCTCTTCAAGCCTTGGCTTATCGCTCCCTGGCTGCTCCCACCCCAACATCAGCAACTGAGGACCTTGTGGAAACATTGGGAAGATAAAGGCGGAATGGAAAGGAGCCGGTCACCCTTACAAATCTTTTGATGGCGCAGTTAAATTGTCCCATGTAGCAAACTCTATCCCTAAGAAGTAAACGAAACCTTACTTTATACAGCAATTTGGCTATTAGTACAAGGCAAGAATTCTCTCCTATATAACGAGACCCTGGGAAATCTTATCATCATAGGAACAATGGATGTGGCAAGCAGTGAACCAACTATTATTTCGTTTCTAATTTCCTGTATACGGTTATAGCGGATAGGTTTTAGCCTATAGTAGTTCGTTCATTGCTTGCCACATCCATTATTCGTAAAATTAATAATTTGGTAATCAATGATGTAGAAGAGGGGGAGCACAGGGGAGCACAGCCCCCCAGCTCTGTAGATTCTTTGTGAAGAAGAACGTAGAATAATCATTATTCTGTTGTAAAAGGCGTTGTTAGATTTAAAAGGCTGTCGAGAAATTGTTGGTTCACAGGATTTAGTGTATAAAACTTACGTCGTTTACTAGACGACATTTTCATTTTCTTATATAACTGTGTGGATATAGCAATTTACTTCTACGCCACTGATGGTTTTAAAAAAACTATCTACTTTTCTGAAATCATATTGGGAATTTTCTCTCTCTGTTTAAAGTCGTAAAGTAAAATACATAACAGGAACTAATTTTCTTGATTCACTTCACTTCAATGACACAATCGAAATGCTCCATTGTTTCATAGTGTATGTTGTATACCGTAAATCCTGGAATTAGTCCTCCTGGTGGCTTATTTATTTTCTGGATTTTTGCATGGGGGCTTACTCGAAGGGGAGCCTTATCCTTAAAAATTTGTCCTGGTAATTCGTATAAAACTTACTTTGTTTACTAGACGACATTTTGATGTCCTTATATAACTATGTGGATATAGTAATTTACTTCTACTCCACTGATGGCAATAAAAAAATATCTACTTTTCTGAAATCATACTGGGAAATTTCTGTCTCTGTTTTAAGTCGTAAAGTAAAATACATAACAGGAACTAATATTCTTGATTCACTTCCTTTCAATGACACAATCGAAATGCTCCCTTGTTTCATATTGTATGTTGTATACCTTAAATCCTGGAATTAGCCCTCCTGGTGGCTTATTTATTTTCTGGATTTTTTCATGGGGGCTTACTTGAAGGGGAGCCTTATCCTTAAAAATTTGTCCTGGTAATTCGTATAAAACTTACTTTGTTTACTAGACGACATTTTGATTTCCTTATATAACTATGTGGATATAGTAATTTACTTCTACTCCACTGATGGCAATAAAAAAATATCTACTTTTCTGAAATCATATTGGGAAATTTCTGTCTCTGTTTTAAGTCGTAAAGTAAAATACATAACAGGAACTAATATTCTTGATTCACTTCCTTTCAATGACACAATCGAAATGCTCCCTTGTTTCATATTGTATGTTGTATACCTTAAATCCTGGAATTAGCCCTCCTGGTGGCTTATTTATTTTCTGGATTTTTTCATGGGGGCTTACTTGAAGGGGAGGCTTATTCGAGGGGGCCTTAAAAATTGTCCTGGTAGTCGGTCAAATTCCAGTTGAAATTTTTCAACTAAAAATCTATTTCTTCGATGCTACACTTAAAAGTAATAAGACGTTTTTAGAAGGACAGGCAAAATTTCGTTAATTAGTGGCTGATGTTTCTTTCCTTATTCGAGGGGGGCTTATTAACAATTTTTTGCTCTAAGATGGGGGCTTATTGGCAGGGGAGCCAATTCGAGGATTTACGGTATCTATTGTCGATTCGGGCGGCCCTTCTTGTCATTACTCTTTAAAATTATATATGGTATCTTTCTCGAAAGCTTATTTTTCCTTGGAAGCATACATGTGCTTATTATGAACAGAAGACGAATACAATTTTTCAGACTTATTTTTGTGATCAATTCCACATCATAGTCTGACATGTCACCCTAAGGGAACTCAGCACCAAGAAAAGTTTGTGGGAAAATTCTATCCGAATGTCACGTGCTTTAATTCCACTATTGAATTTTGAGATCGTAAACGCCGCTAGCTACAAATATTGACGTCAAATGAGGCCCGTGTGATTCTTTGAATGTGAAACAGATTTCAGTTATTATACTCTATTTATCTTTATAATTTATTGATGTTTTGTAATCCCTTCGATAAATTGAGTTTGGCACTTGGGGCGATGCGTATGAACATATATTCAGATAAATGCTAAATCCAATAGAATACAGATAATCAAATATTTAATTTCGTTTAATCTTATTAGAATTGGTTTGTAGAATAATCTCAGCCCTTTTTATTAGGGTTGTCTGTTCAAGAATCATTCTTTTTAAGCTGGTCGAAGCTTAGCATTGAGTTCCTCTTTTCCATAGTTACAAGATTGTTTATTGAAATTCACTTGCCATCTTATGATTTAGTCCAAGGGTGGAGGGCCGTTTAGGGGAGTGTGCGATATCCGTCAAACCTTTTCTCTTCGATAGCCAAATAAATACAGTTATAATACACCTTAAAAATTGGGGAAATGTATATTTTATATGATTCTATTTATGCTTTCCAAATACTTTTTGACTTGCAGATTCAATAATTTGTTTCAATATCTTATTCTTTTTACCTTCATTCTATCTTCGTTAATTTAATTATCAAGACTTATAAGTAGTGAAATTCGTTAATTGTTATTATATTTTTTTAAAAACTTCTTTACAAAACAGGCTTTTTAAGGGGTTCCCATGTATAAATAATGAAATGGGCCACATAAATTCTCATCGCAGACGGAATTGTGGCCCGCGGGCCGTAGGCTGCCCACCCTGATCTACTGTGTGTGTGCTCAGATGCTCTATAGGAACTATGAAGTTTCAGTTAGTGTTTGAAATGGTTTTGAAATTGACATTCTGTTGCTGTCAATGTGTATAGATTCCAGCACGCGTAAGCTAAATTGACAGCTAAATTGACAGCTAAATTGACAGCTAAATTGACAGCTAAATTGACAGCTAAATTGACAGCTAAGTTGACAGCGAAATTGACAGCGAAATTATAAAGTTTCAGCTAAATTTTAGTGTCAAAATATAGAGTAAAACAGTTATCTTTTTTTGAGTCCTTATTAAAATTGTAACCAATGAGGTGAAATCGAAGGGAATGAACACTCTTCAATAAAGATATGAAAATCGCAAACTTTGTGCAATTTTCCCATGCAATGTGCAATTGTCCCATGCTTTGGTTGATTATTATCTGATTACATTGAATCGTTTACTTATTGTGTTTTGTTGCATTAATTCTTGATACAAGAGTTTATTGATATAGGTGGCATTTCATTTTAGACAAAACCACTGTTTTTGTTTTCATATTTTTATCCATATTTACTTGCAACAGGCCCTATGGACGCGTTCATGCCACCAAATTCGGCTGTGCCGGCAATGTTTCCGTCCCAGTGGGATGTTAATGCTTTGTCTGGAGACTACGCCAGAAGCCCTGAAAGAAGTGAACGAGAGCGAGGTGACCGTGGTAGCGAGGCAGATAGTGATTCAGAAAGCAAACGGCACAGAAGAAGGGATAAAGAAAGACACAGAGAACACAGAGATCGGTAATGTTTAGCTCTATCTCATATCAGCATTCCTATTGGCTAGGGAGGAGCAGGATTTGAATTCCATTTTTGAATGCTGTTTGTCCGCCTACCTATGAGAATACACGTTTCTAATTATGAAAATAGTCTGTTGGTACTACAGAACTTTATTACAGCACGAAAAAGCGGCAAAATTCTTTTGACATACTTAAAAGCTTTTTTCGTCCAACACTCATCAGAGTATGAAAACGTCGGATAGTGACCTAAAGGTTAACCGGCATATATATCCAAATGCGGTTAATGTGATAGGATGCGTCTAATTGGTCCCGTGTGACCGACGTTTTCATACTCTGATAAGTGTCGGACGAAAAAAGCATTTAAGTATGTCAAAAGAATGTTGCCGCTTTTTCGTGCTGTGGTAAAGTTTCTTAATTATATTGGAAACTGTCTGATAAGAAACGAACGCTTGGTTGTCCAAAATTTTGAGGAACTCTGGTACTATGCTCCAGGGAACTTTAGAAACATTAGATGATGAACGCTTTTGCCAATAGTTCATATTAAATCTCAGCTTGTTTGACTAACGTTTGGAAAAGATTTAGCCTGTGATTTAGATCTGGTTGGGTTCTTGTAATGACGATTAATGTTTATATCCATACAGAAAAGCTCGACTACCAAACACTAAAGCAATTTTTTACCCTGACAATATAAAATCAATTAAGAAACTTCTAGTAATGAAATGCAGGTCCACCGAGAGAATTCGGAGGCCCCGGGACAAAAGAGAAGGACGAGGCCCCCCTGCGGGCGAAGCGAGCAGAAAGACTTAACGCCCTAGAAATTAACTTTAGAAAATTACTGCTAGTTTACTTTATGAGGCCTCCAGACCTTGAGGTGTTGAGGCGGAGGCTTCCAGACCTTGAGGCGTTGTGCATTTCAACAGACCTTGAGGCGGGAGGGGAAAATTGCCCCTTCAACCTTGAGGTCCTGGGGCAATTTCTCCTCCCTACTCGGCGGCCCTGTTGAAATTCACAACTTTTTGTGCCAAATTAGGAAAATTTAATCACTAGGTGCCTACCTACGTTTCTTGTAAAGTGTAAAATTTTTTTTTATTCCCCGATTCATGTGCCCTCTTTTCCATGATTTCACTTCTCTGACGTTTGGTAGTGAAAGACAAGCAAAGCTTTTCACTAGTACTCTCTGATTGTTCTTTTGCCTTTTCAAATCAATAATTTGACCAAGATTGCGTTACTCTCCTTTCTAAATGCCCGAAAACTATTTCCCTCGTGTTGTTTTTAAGTTTCTCTCTTTATCTTTACAAAGAGATAGAGATAGCACTCGAGACAAAGATCGAGATCGAGACAGGGAACGACGACATCGAGACAGAGAGAGTCGCCGTGATCGAGACAGGGATAGAGATAAAGAGAGATCTCGGACGAGAGATAAGGTATTCTCCTTCTTTGGTTTTTACTGTGGTTTTAAAATGTTATCTTTCTACACGTTTTCGCGCAAGATCTCCATAGTTTGGCTTCAGTTGGGGATGACCACGGCCACCCGTCCTAGAACATTGAGCTTAAATGGTATCTTTAAGGCTTCGTTTATACTATACCGGTTCCATACAAAGATGGGATGAAAATGTTCTCTTTTGGCCTACTGTTTACATTGAAACATTGCCCTATCCGGCATCAAATGAAGTCCATTTCATTCGAAAATACTATACCGTCTACACTATACTGTTTTATACAAAAACTTTGCCATACCGTTATCGAATGACAACGGTATAGTGTAAACGAAGCCTAAACCAGGAACTTAAAGGAAGACAGATGCATTTAAGGGGCACCCTCACTTTCAAAAAGAGCAGCTATTTTATCTGAAAAGAGCACTTTGTATACAAATTTTTGAAAAATTGAAGAGCATGAGCCCCCGATGCCCTCCCGGCCCCTACATCCATGCTTTTACTCTTTGGCAACAAATAATAAGGGGCCCCCGATTGCAGATTTTTGAAAGTTTCACCACCCATTTCCATTTAGTAAACACCCCCCCCCAACCAAACTATTTTGAAAAAGCAATCCTCCCATATTACTAACCCTAAGATTTCAAAGTTTTAAAAAGGATAGCTAAGTAAAGCACATTGACTTTGTGAACGCAAATCAATTTCAACAAATAAGAAAATCAAAACAAACTATTTACCTTATAGTTATACAATGTTAATAACTAATTGCTATAATTTTGAAATGTTGGGGTCCTCATACTATCTATTGAACGTTGACCCCCCGACTATCAATAACCCCCCAACTTATGCATTTTTAGCAAAAAGACTAACCCCCTGCTTATTACACCCCATTTCTATTCGGTGCCACGGAGTAGGCTTTAAGTGAACAGTATACGGGAGTGAGTGATGATGTGAATTAAAAGGAAATAAATAATAGACCTTTAACTACGATTTTAATGAAATACAGCTTTGTTGTTGTTGTTGTTGTTGTTGTTTACTTTATTTTGAGTAGGCTGTTATACCTAGCTTATTCAGCTAATTTAGGCCTACTATGCATGCCGCATCCTGGCATGGGACCCCAAGTTTAACGTCGTCCCTTCCGAAGGACAGGAAACCCCGCGAACAAGAACATATGAGAGTAAGAACCTATAGACTGATGTTTTCGAAAAATACACCCAAAGATAATACCAAAAACAGACTGATTTCTTTCCATGTCCTTATGAGATGGTACAGTATATTAGACAAGACTTGAAATTTTCAAATTCTCAAATTCAGGGCATAGGCTAATTACTTGACTTTCATTGTTTGCATTATAATTGATCTACAATTGGAAATTCAATTAGGCCAACTCAAAATCTGCATGCCATTGTTCTATTCAGCATAGTTGTCACTAAAAAGTTGTCAGTGCTCTCGCGATAAGAACCACACCCTGAAAATGTCATAAGTACCACTTTTTTAAGAACCTAGTCAGACTGCTTTTTAGAAAAGTACGTCCTTTTTGCGGGGTTTTACTGTAGCGTGAAAACAGAATGAAATATTAGCATTTGATGTCCGGAGATTGGCCATAGAAACTAATGTAATCTGAATTGATTCATAACTGTTTGAATCAGGCTGAAAATACAGTAACTAGGTAGGAGCAATATAGGTAGGTATTCACTTGCCTATATTTCGATCAATATTTATCAGATCCAGCTGAAAGTTGGTAGTAGAGAGTTTACGCAACACGACGCGCCTGCTGACGACAAGCCAAAGAAGCCTAGAAACGAGCGCGGTCAGGCCGTCCTTTCGCAAGCATTGGCGCGAATCTGAATATCGCGCTAGTTTCTAGACTCCTTTGGTTCGTCATGAGCAGACGCGTCGTGTTGCGTAAACTCTCTAGTATCGTTAATTCAAAATGTCTGTTAGACATTTAAGACCAACATACCGTAAATCCTCGAATTTCTCGAATTTTTGCATGGTGGCTCATTCGAGGGAGGCCATTACATAGACATGATTGTGACGTGACACACTTCATTCTTTATCTTAGCATTTACGTTCAACTTATATTGACGTGAATTTCATGACCATAATTAATCATAATATTTATTCATTGTAGGAGAGGTCCTCTCGTCGTTCAGAGAGATCAAGGGAACACAGAAGTGATCGGTAGGCCTAACATTTTTCAAAATTACCCTCCAGTTGTGAATTCATTATCAGTGCGAAAGTTCTGTTGTCAAGTTTTTCTACAGCCATACAGGCGAGATGCTGTTACAAGGTTCATACTGAACCTGGAAAACCTGAAAAATAGGTCATTTTTACAGAAAATATCAGGGAAAACCTGGAATAGTCAGGGAGTTTTCTATAATTTTCATCCAAGTCAGAGAAAAGTCAGCGAAAAAAGTTATTTTGTCAGCATATCATTTTGCTTAACTATTGGCTTGGTTGTTTGCAAAGTCGTTGCTCCATTTGTTGTCAGTAAATGTGAATTTTATTACTAAGCATTATGAAATAGCAAATCTAATGTGCATTACCTATCTTTTAGGCTCCACTTTCTTTACTTCTTATTGTAAATATGTGAAATGATAGTCAGGGAGAAAGTGGGAGCTTTTGACTACCAGTCAGGGAATAGTCAGGGAATTTTGATTCACATTTTGGGTATGAATCCTGTGTTATTCTGAAAGCATAGAAATGTCAGAAAATTGAGCAGAATATTAGAGAACATTCATTATTTACAGAGGGGTTGGTACCAAGGAGAAATTATTTCTTGTTGAAAAAATCATCTTACCTAACCTTGAGGTTGTATTACAATGTATGCGCACAGCCTTAATTTATTATTCAAGTTCTGGAGATATGCACTTTTTTTGTTATAAGAAGCAACTTTATAAGGAACCTAGTACTAGACAGCCTAGAATTTAAGAAACTTTAGAACTACAAGGAAAGAGCTTGGAAACTGTAGATAATTAGCACATTGAAATCGTCAACATAAAGCTTAACCAAAACAATGTGAATACGACATTGCTTTAGGATTTAACTCGTACTGACAAATTTTGTTTGCTGTAGGACAAATAGTTTGTTACATTTACGTTCTACGTACGCTTTCACAGCAATTTATTTCACTAAGTTAAGAAACTTTAAAGAAACTTTAAGATCCATAATGTGACCAAAAATTAAGAAGCTTTTAAAGGATTCGTGCTCTGGTAAATGGATAAAATTTAAGGACTTTCTAGGGAGTTTTTGAGGACCACAAGATAATTTTTAAGGAGTAGCTTTGCTCGCTGTTGTAAACTTTACGCTCTTGTGGATTAGTTCAAGACTTGACAATAAACTAAACTTCTCGTTGGATATATAATAACATTAAATCAACCAAACATTTACAGTAAATGCATAAACCTTGTTTTATGTCGAAACTCTTAACTCAAACTCGTAACTCTTAACTATAAACTGTGTACAGTGAACTCCGAACTATAAACTCTAAACTGTGAAGCGAATGCTAAGCTTAAATATACGACGAATTGCGGAGGAGCGCTACACGTGACGAAGTATCCAACACTCCAACACTCGCTTCCTCGACAAAAAGCAAATCATTTCCTAAATAAACCTGCCGCTGAAATTCATCTCCCCTAAAAATCAATTAAAGAGTTTTAAAGGAGTTTTCTTCTAAAATGCACGAATTTTAAGGAGTTCTTAGCGCCCTTATAAATGTAAATTCAATCCAATGAGTTTTAAGGAGTCCAAGGAGTAGCACGAACACTATGTTAGTACTAGGCCTGGAGTTTGGTTTCTTATTAGAAAAACGTGTAGTACATTTTGAAATTGTGTCGTAGGAAGAAGCACCGCTCATCAAGCAGACAAAGAGAGGATAGTGAAGATACTGAAGCACCACGTAAAAGATCTCGGAAATCACGCGCTTCTATTGAAGAAAGTAGTTTCCATGACGACGCTGGGAAAGAAGAAGGCGAAGCTTCTGATGAATAGACATTGGATTTGTGTTGTTAAAACCATTTTGTTTGTGAACCATGTGGAATGTTGATTCTAGTCCATGGCACACGAAATGAAAACGCACGTGGGACTCCATGCTTGGGAAATCTAGTCATTGTTATGACAGTTCTTCGAAAAGGAGATATGGCGATTGTGTATTCATTTTTAGTCTGAAAACCACGAGAACTGATGAAAAGCAAAACTCAGATCGAAATGAAATGTTGTACATTTAGATGGATTTAATTCTTAGTACAAAATAGTTACTTTCACAGTACTTTGGATTGATTCCTTGTGGCATTCTCAAACACGGATCCAAAACTAGTTTTGTATTTAGAAGGGACTTTGGAGCTCTGAATTAGTTTAAGCTAATATTACCATTAATTCTTTCTACAGCCCCTCTCCAATAATCCTTCCTTGAAATCAATCAACCCCGGGGGGACGGCAGCTTAGAAGAGAATTTGCAGTAGCTTCATTTAGTGATCCCTTTATTTGCTGTATTGCCTTCTACTGTATCTCACACATACAACACTCACCAGCCTGAGCAATGTTAGCACTACAGCTTTTTGTGAATTTTTCTGGTTGCAATCTGGTCCATCACACGCGAAATAGCTTTATGTCTTTCCTACCATCCAAATATGGTATTTAGAGAGAATTCCCTCTGGTTTAAGCATGAAGGCTCAGAAATTAAAACCTGAGCCATTTTGTTCGTTGAAGTCAAAATCATCTGCATGACTAGTAGGGGGTATTAATTTGGTCTTGTTAACTACGACCCTCTGACTGGATGCAACCTTGCAAGACCTCATGCGTACCATGGAGATATTTTTGTTTATGGAAAAAATAAATAAGTAAAAGAACCGTCCCTTTCATTTCGTTTCATTTCCCTGTTTTGATTCCTTTTTATCTGGACATTGAGGATGGTCCTTGTGTTGAAAAGTTTGGAGATGTTAGCTGCTGTTATGGGTTTGGGACGAATATCAGTTTACTACACGAGTACTGCAACAGCATGGGCAATTGGGAGACAATACGGTTACATGTACTAACGTAAGGGGGTTACCTAACCTAGAAGTGGAAGAATGGCAGGGGGTCACCTAACCTACAGAGACCCCTGCGTTAGGTTGTTGCTAGGATTTTTCTGCTTGCAGCTTTGAGCCCGGTTAAGGGATGGGTCATTATTTATAAAAGGTAGTACCAAAGAGTAGAGGGTAATGAAAACCAAATTTTTCCTACCCATGCTTATCAATATTCACAAAGTCAATACCCAACCACTTACAGCGTCGAAATTTAGCTTACCCAACCCTCTGAGAAAGGATTGAATAATTGTCATGGCTTCAACGAAGAGCAATCTGAAGAGGATTTTTTGGCCAGGATTATTTTAAAGCAACATTTGAATCCCACTCACTTGCCATGTCTAATTTCGTGTTGCCCAACCTTTGCCTACCTTAAAATTTTCTTTACCCAACAATTTCATCTTCAGTCCCAAATCCGGTTATAAATAATGTCTGGTCCATAAATACGTAAATTTTCAAAGATGTTTCAAGCTGTTTTTGCAAATTGGATTTCAAAAGACCAACAATCTCTGCCAAAAGTGTTGGAAAACTTGCGCTACTTCAGTTGCTGAATGAGTAGTATCCCCTCCCCCTTCAAAACAATGTTGTAAACTGGGTGGATAGGCTCAAACAATGTCGCTATTCTTGGAGATTACTGGTAAATATACGCATAATTCAACACTGCTTTTAGGGGAGAGGTGATTTGAATCGTTTGAAATAGATAAGAAAGTTATTTTTATCAGAAATCATGCATTAATTAAATGGTGTTCCAAGGACTTTTGGTAGAGGTTGAAGGTACTTATGTTCAAATTCCAGGGAATTATGCTGTAAGTCTGTTTCGCGCACTACTATCAGCTTTGGTGCATGAAAAAAAGATAGAAACAACTCCTTTTTAAATGAATAAAGCTATAATGCATTTACAAGGAATTTAATTAATATGCATAGAAATCTTAACAAATACAGAATACAAATCATTTGAAATTGCCGAAACAATTGCAAAGAGATATAAATTCTCGTATTATCAAATCAACAAATTCTATCCTTTCTACAGTGAACAATACAAAATATTTCAACGTCTTAAAATGGCAAAAGTGTTAATACAAGATACATGGAACTTTCTGCTACAAACTGAAGAAATATGCCCAACTCAAAGTGGTTTATTCCATCTGTGTATCATGTCTTTCACAGCCAACCGCGGTCCGCATTGTCACATGTGAACAGGGTATTTCAAATTACGACGCGCTCTCCAGAACTTTAACGAAAGGACTAGCAAAAGTGGTCTCTCCAATCCTACCGAACACCACATCTTGAACATACAAAGATGGATATGCATGCAGGGCTATACAACAATCCTCCTAGGCAGTGGTAACATGAAGCAGAATTTCTCAAATGCTGGTTAAATAAACCCAATAAATTATATGTATTACATACAGAACTGATGGCTTGCTCATAAGAATTTATGAATATGCTCTAATAACCGACCAAGTCTACAGTGAGAGGAACTAATTAAGAGATCTATCTAATACAATGTGTACATTTTATTTACTACAAAAGCATGATGTTTCAGCATGGCATTTTAAACTGTTGAATACAAAATCTTATTTATGGTGCTAACTAGCTAGTGACTACATATCATTTATGAATTATAACGACAACATTTGGTTTAAAAACCATAAAAAGTCCAAGTACAAAATGCTGCTTGATGATTGTAGATACAAATTCGCGTTATATTCACCTAAGAGTACTAATCGAGAAAACTGCAAAGTCTATAATGTTCATAATTCATTCTTCAAGTTCTGGAGGCTGTCGTGATAAGACTATTATTGGAGTTCTAGCTATCACATATCTAAAACTATCCAGGCGTATGGTGGAGTGCGATCTTTGAAAAACTAGCTCAAAAGCTATGTCGCGGTGTAAATACGGATTTCTATAGCCCAGTAGACAATAGATTGGGTGTTAAAAATAGTAAGTAAAGAACAATGAATTCTTCATGATAACCAAAGAACTACAATGTCTGCCAAAAGTCTTGCAATACTTTCTGTGATTTATGCCGTAGACGAACTACAAAATCCCCTCCCCCGTACAGCAATGTTGTTTGAAGGTAATATGAATAGCACTGGAGGGAGAAGTGATGTCTTTCCAAATTGCTAAGGGCTTCGGCTATCGATTCAACATTGTATGAAGGGGGAAGGGGGCTCACAATTGTCATTTCTGCAGCGAAAATAGGACGGGGGTGGAAAATTCCTAACACTGTATGAGTGTTCCAAGGACTTTTGGCAGACATTGTAGAAACTACAACTTGCCACTTCAAAGCATTATATTCTGCACACCTCGGAAGTCGCAGGCGCGTGCAAGGTGTGCGCGTGCGATCGCACGCCTTTCCCAAGAAAGCCTCTTTTGGTACTACTACGAAGGCTATATTCATCTCAACATAGCAAATATAAAATAAGAGTCTATTTCGATCATCCTTTTCTACAGCAAAATTAACATCTTCGTTCATTTTGAAAGGAATAAGTTTGAACACTGGAAGGGAGAATTTAAATAAAACATTTAGCTATCTTTCGTGAAGCAACTAAGTTATTGTGAAGCAAGGGAAAGCGTTTAAATGATAGTAGAACAGAGCCATCAAAATCTTCTTGTAACCGTTGACATATATTTGAATATAAATGAATTTCCAAGAACTAGAAATTGTGCCTTACAGGTTCTTCTATAAGATACAAACACTCTCGCTTCTGCCTGGATGTTTCTTAATATTTCGTCAAATCCAGCCTTAAATGTTTCTTAAATTTAAAGACTTCCAAGGACAATAGCAACCCAGATTAGGCAATTGTGATGCAAGAAAAAGGATGCTCAGGTTTTGTGAGGAATGTAATGGCTGTACACTCCATTTTCTTGCCAGTTTGGTCAAAATTTACTAATAAAAAGAGTTTTGCAAGTCATTATTTGAAACTCAGCCTGCCTATGCTTCTAAAATGCTTCTTAATTTTTGCCTAATTTCAGCCTCATGTTTCTTATACATAAACGTGTATTAACATATAAAATCTGACCGTTAATGGATGCTCGAATATTTCAAAAGAGAAAAGACAACAACAACGAAATTTTCATCCTAAAACCTTCGAAGGGCCTTCTTTTTGTAAGAAACCCTAATGATTATCGCCTATCATTAGAACAAGAGTCTCAATGTTGACAAAGCTTATCAAGTTTCACCTAAGTCATATCGTACGAGCAAAATCAAATACAGTTAAGTTCTGGACTACTTGCATAAACTCGATTTAAAAATCTCTAACTAACAATTCCGCTTAATACAATAAGTTCTCAATAACGACGTGGTAAAAATTTATAAGTATAGCTGTATGTATATTTAGATATAAATGGATGACTTTACCCTATACTAGAAATATAAAAGATTTAGCCTTCTAATTTTTCTAAAAGAATTTCAACAAAGCTCTTTAGCTGCGCACAATCTTCTTCGCATCTTTGGAATTCCCGAAGAAGCTGCAAGGGAAATTGGTCAGTAAATAAGATCAGGACATTAACTGAATACAAGTCAGGAATCTGAAGTAGATTGAATAACCTGAAATAAGCTGAATACAAGCAAGGAATCTGAAGTAGATTAAAAAGCTTGAAATAAACTGGATACTCTGAAATGCTCTGAAATAAGCTGAATATAAACATAATATCTGAATAATTTGAAATGGTCTCAATAATCTGATGCAAACCAAAGAATCTGAAGTATTCTGAAATAAGCCAAGCACAAAAGAAATATGAATAATCTTAAGTGATCTGAATAATCTGAGATAAAGCGAACAATGTGAAGCATTCTGAGTTAAGTCTGGATAGGCAAGAAATCTGAATAATCTGAAATAATATGAATAATCTGAAAAAAACTGAATAATCTGAAACATGATGAAATAGGCACAAGAAAAGCTTGTTCCAATTGCTTATGGCTCTATTGAACGAAATAACAGAATAGTACATATGATCAATAAAGGTTCACATCGAATGGTTGGAATAAACGAACCACCAAGACGATATAATTTTGATTAACAGTACCGTTACACTTCCTTTTATGTTGAACAGAATTCCTGACACAGTAGCTCCAGACTCAAGAAGCACTACATTTTTACTTACTGCATAACTTCTGTCAATGCATACCTGACTTTTACTTGCATTTCGCAACTTATCTAACGATTTCTGGCTCCGCTTTTGCAAAGTTGGCATCTCTTTCAAAATTTCAAGGTTCTTTTCTTTGACAAACGACAAAAGTGCATCGATATAGAATTCTAACTTGTCGCCGCTATCTGAAAGGCTTCGTAAAGCTTGCAATATCTATGAAAAACAAACTTTGTTTCAATTTCACATAACACAACAACACAATATGATATAATATGATAAAACATAACAAAATATAACGTTGTATAATTAATATAATATAAAATAATATAACATAATATAATATAATCTAAAATAACATAATATAATATAATGTAAAATAATATAATATTATATACTATGATATAATATAGTATAATACAATATAATGTATAATATAACATAATATAATATAAAATAAAAAATAATATAATATAAAATATAATATAATATAGCGTAACCTAATATATCAAAATCCCAGATGAAATCATGGTGGCATTTCGCAAACTTCTACTGCAAAATGCCCAGGGGTTAAAATGCAAAATCAAGGCTTCATACAGGCCAAACCAACATGTGAAAGACTAAAATGTAACGAAAATGCTGTACGAAGTAAATCAGGGTAACAAGTGGTTCTTGCTTATAGAAATTCTTATTTTTCTGGGAAAATTCCCCACCATACTCACTCTCACTCAATATAAATTCTAAAAAGCTGCCTAATGTTCCAAATAAAGGACAGTTACAAGAGTGCAATTTGGTGAATTCCCAATGTTTTCCACACGTTCATTAAATTCCCTGAAAATATCAAGATTTCCCTGATCGCCAGTCATAAAGCCCGCCTAAAAAAGCAAATTATATAATTTTCAGGAACTTACTAATTCGTTTGGAGAATCTTCTAGTTCTTTATAAAGAAAGCCTTCCTTGTTTTCTTCATTGTTTGTGACCGTTATTCTCTGCTGCGTCTGGAGACAAAAAGTAAACAAATCAAATATTAATGTATCCAATCAGCACTATGTAATAAAGATCAGAGGTCCAGAGCCTTTTTGGCGTAAAGAGCCTCATATTTTTCAATACGTCTATGTGACAGCCATATGCTAATTTTGACAATGAATGAAACTCCAATACTCGACCAAAGTCCTGGGACACTTTGTATATTTTTAATCTGGACAGAGCATTCACCCCCCTCCTCCCCCTAAACAATGTTGGTTAATGGGAGATGTACATGCGGTAACGGAAACATTTTTCGTGCACAATAACGCTAAGTGTCTCAAGGAACAGACCAACATTGTTTTAGGGGGAAGGGGGGGGGCGCATCAAGGCGTGATGGTTGAAATGCTGAGAAAGCTATATTTTTTCGTAATTTTTTTTAAAATGTCCCAGGGACTTTTGCCAAGTATTGTACGTGAAAGCATCTTATAAGTGAGACCTATAACAGTAAAGTAAAACCTATCTCAGATTTTGTAACTTTTAAAAAGGCTAGTTAACTCAGCAAACCAATGACAGAAAAAGTGTTTAATACCATTAGGGCAGCGGTTATCAACCTTTTTGCCGGAGCGGAACCCTAAGGCAATATTCCAGTGGGTCGAGGAACCCCTGTTCATATATCCGCAAGGGCGAACAAAAAATTACTATCGATCATAGCATTTGTGCAACTTCAGGCAAATCCCCTGGACTGTATTGGCAGAGCCCTGGTTGAGAAACCACTGCATTAGCGTCACTTCTGGTCATTAGTTATCGTGCTACGAAACGAATTAGTAGATGCAATCTCTAAAAGAGACACATCTGGTCCGCGAGCTATAGGACCCATGATTAAGATGAATTGTTGCTCTAATGAAACACGCGAATAATTAATAAATAAAGTTGATGATAGTAAATGATAGTCAGCTAAAAAACTAAGCAGCAGTAAAAAAGTCTGGATAAAAATATCAAGCAAAATGTAGAGCTGATAAAAGGCACTTTATTTAAATCATTCAATGCTAAGTTGTGCATGAATACTATGAAATTTGAAAATTTCTATTGTGTGACGTTTCCCAATGGACAAAACAACAAAATGAAGGTAAACAACTAGCAGAAAAAATAAGCCTAACAGCAGTTGCAATTCATTCACAAGCTTATTATTGAAGCGCCATTGAATGAGGCTTCTCCAACAAATAAAATAAAATTACAATAATTTACCATAAAAGTAAATAAAATTACAATAAATTAGCATAAAATTTGCATTAAATTAATATGAAAACAAGCCTACCTGCAGCTTTAATTCATTCACCAGCTTATCCTTCTCTGATTTGCATTGTTTTATTTCTTGCTTCCGGCTTTTTGAAGAAGATTGCAACTCCAGTAATGCGATGTTTGAATCCTTTTCTGATATGGCAGCAAGAAGAGCCGCTTGCCTATGAAATATTTATTGTTGAAAATAATTGCGCTCATCAATCAATAATCGCATGCTACAATTTGCATTGAATCAAAAAGGCACTGAACTGTTAAGAATAAACAATGGAGGTACCGTTGAAATGTTGCTTCATTAAAGAGAGAGAGGGTCACCGAAAATGCCTATGCTTGATTATGGAGAAGGGGAGGATTGAATGATGACATAATGCCACCTTCCCAATGGGGGGAGCAAATGATGGCATAATTCAAGGGGATGGTTCAAGTCAATGATTACACTTGCGTAATTATCTAAAACAGGGTTCATACCCAACATGTTAATCAAAATTCCCTGACTATTCCCTGACTGGTAGTCAAAAACACCCACTTTTTCCCTGACTCCCATTTCACATATTTACAAAAAGTAAATAAAATGGAGCTAATACATAGGTAATGCACATAATACTTGTTACTTTACAAAGCAAAGTATTAAGTTCACAGTTCACATTTACTGATGACAATTAGAGCGATGACTTTGCAAACAACCATGCCAATAGTTAACTTAAATGATATGATAACTAAATAATTTGTTGTCCCTGACTTTTTCGTGATTTGGATAAAAATTATAGAAAATTCCCAGACTATTCCAGGTTTTTCCTGACGTTTTGTAAAAATGGCCTATTTCTCCACGTTTGCAGGTTCAGTATGAACCCTGCAAAATGTTCAAAATTTGATTTTTATCTAAAATTGTCAATAACGTTGTGCCATACTACTTGAGCTGTCCCTAACTTGTTGCAAACAAAAATTTATAAACAAAGAATACACACTTAATATTCATCAGCTCTTCGATATTACGCTTCTTCATTGATTTCAATGACGCCAGCAAAGTATCTCTTTCTGCAAGGCTCAAAATTAGAAATGAGTTCTTTATGTTCGTTATTCCTTTCTCCATTGTAAGCCGATCGACATCTGTCTCTAATTCACGTATTGATCGGCCTGCCTCTTCGGAAAATTCAACATGTTGAGCTAGCAGCTCCTCCCTTTCGGCAGCAATGCTGACGCTTTCACGCAACGCATCTTCAAGCATTGATATCCGCTCATCTCGCTTCGTTACATCTTCCTATGAGCGGAGAAAAGAACGTAATGTATAAATGAAACCAAGCCCATGAATCTTAATAAATTTCAAACTTAAAGTGGCAAGGTACAGCAGGATGGAGCAACAGTAAAACTTAGAGACTAGCTGTCTCTCCAACACACAGGTATTTCTACAATTGGCACCGAAATTAGGAGCATTAAATAACAATTCGGGAAGAACAACGGGTCAAAGATCCAATCAAAGAAGTGACCAATTCAATGCTTATATTGAAATGAATTTGCAAAATTTTGTTGTCGCTTATCTAGCCACTCGAATTCAAATGACATCAAGAGTTGTTGTGCTACAGATTTTTCAATGCTCAACAAATCTTTTGGGGCAAGCTCTGAATTTAGGATATGCTTATTGGAGAATCTTGCAGTATTTTAAGACCGGATGCTCTTCCGGCCGTCAGCAGTGATAGCCAATGGTAGAATCTGAAAACATCCCCACGGGTCTGGGCATATTACCGTAAATCCTTTAATAACCCACCGGGGGGCGTGAATTTCTGGGAGGGGGATTATTCGATGAGAGGGCTTGTTCGATGGGGGTGGCTTATTCAAAGGGGGCTTATTTCAAAGCTTGGCATTTTCCTCAAAGGTTAAAAGAAAAAATGACATAATTTTCTCAATCAACTAAACTAAACAATCACAAAAAGGCTATTTCGCAAACAAAATTTAATCGTCAATAACGATTTTTCCATAATCATCACTTTTGTCACGTTTCTTTCTGCTTGTCTCCAGTGAAGGGAAGTAATACTGTATACAAATTATTCTGCAATTATGCTTCCCTCGAGTAAGGCCCCATGGGGGTTTATTCGAGGGGGGCGCTTATTTGCAAAAATGAATTTCTAGGTGTGGGCTTACTTATTCGAGGGGGGCTTTTTCGGAGGTGTAGGCCTATTTGAGGAATTACGGTACACCACATTTAGGCCATAGCTATTTTACTCTTCAGATGCAACAACATACAAAAACAGCAACAAATTAGAATAAGAAGAATTATAATTAAGCGGCTCATGCCTTCAATTCAACTACTTGCTGGTTACCATCCGACTTATTTTTGTCCGTAAGAAACTGCGTTTGCTTTTCAAGGTTTTGATTTTTTCTCAATGAATTCAATTGCTTGCCTCTGTCCTTTAACTGTCTATAAACAGAAAATTAAAAAAATTAAATCTAAACTTCCAAAACCAATACGTATAGAATATGCATAGCTGCCGTCCAACCTATGGTCACGCAATACTTTAGAACACATTTAATGTAAATAAATAAATAAATAATTATATGAATATATTTTAGAATATTCTCTAACCCAAACCAGGAGGAAATACCATCTTTTGTACTCCAATTTCAAAAACATATATCTAGCCAGATCGCAAATACCATTCTTAGGACAAAATAAAAAACATAACAGAAACAAATACGAAAATCTTAACCTAAAATTCAATGTAAAATATGGAACGGACTAGAAATGCTAACAAAACAAGCAGGCTTCCTGAAAGCTTTCAAAGACCAACTCCAGACAAAGATAGCTTTCATTTACTTTAACTTTCTTCATTTCTTTAGTTTTACTCTGTAAATTAGGTATGTAAATTAGCTTTATATACTTACATTGTATTCATTCCTAGGATATATTTATTTATTTATTTATTTTGTCACAGGTCCGGTTCAAAAACATTATCAATAATGAACCTTGTTAATTTGTATAAATATTTTAAAATAAAAATGAAATGAGTGTTCTACGTAATAGCCCGCATATAAGAAACTGAATTTTTCAATTTAGCCTAAATGGGTTATGTACACGGTTCTTAAAGTAAATTTAGGCTACAATGGCTCTTAAAATGGATTCTTATATTTTCATACCAATTTTATCTCAATATACTAAATATAGCATTTTTTAATCGATTTTACCTCCGTTTCCCCCAATTCCTTGGGGCTTGGGGGTGCCTCTGAGAGGGCTTTAGCTCTAGCATGAGCATTTAGGACCGGATGCCCTTCCTGATATCACAAATGGCCTACGATAGGCCTTGAACCCAGGACCACGTTGGTCTGAGTCGAGTTCATTACCGCTAGGCTACGGCTGCTCCTATATATTCTTCAGTATTGAGGAAGATATATTTCGAAACGTATACTCGTAAGGAAGAGTTTATTTTTGAATTATTTTTGAATTAATTCATCACAGCTGCTTATACTTAATACAGCATGAATTTCATCTAATAACACAACATAAATCTTTTCTTTCGAAAGGAAAATGCCTACAGGAAATTCAGTGTATGTACATCATACAATTTTTACAAAATTTAACTTGCATTTACTTGGAAATTATTTGAAAGAGTAATGTCAAGATATTTAAGTAGCAACCCCAATAATAAGAACCTAGATAAAAATTTTAGCCCAAATAGGTTTTTATGTAAAGGGGGGCTTAAAATGGAAATTTTAGCCTAGCAGGTTCTTAATACCCCGGTTATTATATGCAGGCGATTACTGTATCCTCTCTTTTTAACATAAAACAAACTCATAAGAATCAGGATCTGATTAATTGACATTTAGTAAATCTAAAAAAAGGAGCATTGACAGTGGTTTACTGATCTCGTAATGTAAGCTCAATAAAGACAATATCAATCTATATCTAAATACTTACTTTTCAAGATCCTGTAGTTTGCTATCTTTTTTAGCAATTTCGTCCCATAGTTGTTTTATCATTTTGCTATCTTTGGCAGGAGTGCCTCCCGAGAACCTTTTCTGAGGATCTTCTGAAACACGAAAAGAGTTCTTGTCATTCTCCTCATTGTTTTTCTTTTCCGTTAGGGTTTTTTCCAGATTTTCGATGCTGTGCTTCGCCTAAAAAAACAACGTCTTATCAATAGTTAAATACACCAAAGTAAGAAAGAAGCAATGAATTGAAGAACAAATGCCACGACGAGAGGCAAAGTCAATTTCAGTTTGCATTTTCGTCCCATTTATAAATCAGACACTACCATTAACAATTAGATCAGACGCTATCATTGACGCATCCTTTCATTGGACACTACCATTGTGAAATTACATTGAAAACCCCTTTAAACACTACCACTTGAAAAAGACATTTCGGGGCATACATGTTCAGTTCAATATGAGATCAAAAGGGGGTTTATATAATCTAAGTGGGAAAAACTAGAGCATGCAAAATAGGGCATGTACTCATGCAGAAAAGGCACAGGGCGTATGAAATAATATTCATCCCTTCTCCGCAGCAATTAAATGTCAGGGAACTTCATAACAAATGTGAGTAAATATTGATACTATCCTAATTCAAATCCATGACAATATTCATGTTAGTCAAAGTTCTACATTTTTTATAAAATTTAACAAAACCCAATACATGTGGCACGAATCATTTCATCTCAGTTCAACTGCACAAAACCATATAAAAAAGTACTCAAGACCTCATATCTGAAGGCCTAAAAATGACAAGCAGACTAGTTCTATATACAAATGACTTGAATTCGTAATATAAATATTAGTTACCGTATCCAACTCGTTAGTTAGTGAATCTATTCGACTGTCCTTTTCTTTAACCATATTCCTATACGATGATAGTTCCCTCCTGCTCTCATCAAGATCCGTCTGAAATTTCTCTACCTTCTCCTCTAATTCTTTGATAAGCATCTAAGGACGATAACATAAAGAAACTAACTCTAATGAAAGTTAATTTGGTGTGAATGAAATTCAGCAAATATACAACATACCATCAAAGCAATTCAAATCAAAGCAGCAAAGGCTATTTCACAAAAAAAAACAAATGAAGAACCGATCCCTGTGAAACAATACTAGCCACAGTGAGATAAGAGGAAATGATAACGGTTTCCAAATACCCTGTAGCGACCCGGGATGCTGGTACACAATGTGAAAAATGGGCAGGTCGTTGGGAGGAGAGGAAATGGTAGACGAATGACAAATCGAATTAAAACAACAGAAAATGGAAGCAAATGAACCTCATCAAGCGAAAATGAGCAGCAAGAAATATGGAAGGAACAACAAGTCAACTCACTTTAGTGCCCAAGTTTTTCATTCTACCTCAAAAAGTTAATTTTCGTAAAAAATTTGTTGAAAAACGTATCGAAAATTATCAAAAAATTCAGTTCCACTCTCTTTGCAGTGGCTTTATTTAAATAAAGTATCAATTTTCCATCCCCTTTGTCTCAAGAACAATGTTCACTTGTAAAGTAAAAGAGTCAATTCAATTCTTAAAAGCAAGGTACAGACAAACAAAAATTTTCGTAATTCAACATTGAAAAGGGGGGAGGGATGGAGAACAAGAGAAAATCTATCAAAATGTGCAAAGAGCTCCAAAATTTGTGGCTTGAATTGTAGCTATGCTACATTGTTTTAATGGTTTGCTCGTCAACTGAATCCAGAAACAAAGCGAAATAGACAACGCACTAAAGTAAAATGAGCTGCTGCAATAAGATGACTTCCAGCCTTTTATGATATTGCTAACAATCACTAATCGCTAACATAAAATTACCCCTTTCTCTTCAACAAGTGCAGCCAACGATGAATTTTTTGTCTCATTATCATCCTTATGTCTAACAGCATTCTGCACTTCCTCTTCCTTTTCTCTTTCAAGTCGGTTGCGCTGTTTTTCTAGCCTCGCAATCAACTGATCTTTATCTGTGATTTGATTCTCCATGAAACTGATTGTAGTTGTACAACTTGCATGCTTTGACTTAATTTCATTCAGTTCATCACGTGCATGAGATAAAGCAGTTTCACGATGCGACAAGTACGTATCGAGTGTCTCGTACTGAAATAAAGAAACCTCTTTATCACGATACATGGGTCAAAACAAAGGCAGCATACATCCCAAAACGTAACATGTAAGGGGTCATAAATCTCAAAATTGTCCCTCAAAATTGTCCCTGATTTTCCTTGACTGCACGAGCCCTACAAAAGCTTGCCGACTATTAAGAAGTAATAGCTGGGCTTTGCTATTTGAGCGTACTCCATTAAGATTAGACTACTGAAAATAAGCAAAATTAATTGAGCTAAAAACAACTGAGAAAAAAATCAAATGACTGTGCATGAAACGATAAGTTAACATAATAAAATCAAGAAAATTATAACCTTTAAATTACCAGAATCTTGATAAAACCATGAACAAAGGTTGAAAGTCCGAGATGAAAAATTTTGAAATAAAACTGCTCATAGATTGCTTATTTGTTAATGTCAAATCCTTATATTGATCTCATGTAAACAGACAGATAAACTCTAGACTGGGTTGCGACTACCATTTTAGTGAAAAATTCCCTGATTTTCCCTTCCTGATATTTTCAGTGAAATGCTACTCTTTTTCTTCTGATTTCCCCTAATATTCCTATGCCCTCAATTACTGTTCCATCACGTATTTGGAAAGAAATAAGGTTTTGGGGAGCTTTTGACCTATTTCTAGCCGCTCAAATGTTCAGCTTCATAACAAAATGGCACTGCACTTCATAGAGGTTGCATAGAAAAGGATGATATATAAAAGGGCAAAATTTGGGAACTATCACACTCAATTGGATATGTGATTGAGTATGGAAAAAGTCACCACCATGTAAAACAATGAGAAACTTGAAAACTTTTTTGGTATTCCCTGACTTTAAGGAAAATCTGTATTTTTTTCTTGATTTTCCCTGATTGAAAATAAATCTACCTGATTTGGCCTGATTTCCCTGATATGGTGGTAACCCTGCTAGATTTCCACAGAAGCTAATAGAATGCTGAACATGGCATATACAATAAGTCAGAGCAAAATTTCAATGTAAACGAACCTTTTTGTTGAGGCTTTCTATTTCCTTGCTCTTGCATTCAACAACACTTTTCAAGTCGTTCATTTCAACTGATTCCCTTCGCCTCGACACTTGCATTTTACTTACAACTTCTTTCTTATCTTCGATAACTTTTTCGTTTTCTTCAATAACCAACTTCATCTTAAGAACCTTTCAAATGAGAAAATTGCATTGCAATAACACAAATCGATACAAAAAAGCCTGTTTGTACTCAAAATACTATTCTCCACTTCCAATTGCAGTAGAGAACGAGGATTTGAAAGTTGAAAGGCACATGCCATAATAGAACATTTCATTAACATCATCATAAACGGATTTCTCGTGGGGGGGGGGTTGTAGGGGTTGAGACATCCCCTAATATTTTTGTTTCATTTGGTAGATTCTGTAATACTTTCGAACCATTCGGTAAACTTCGAAATATAAACTCGTTTGCAGTAATCGGATTGTCTTTTTAATAGAGAAGGCTTGTGGCTTCTACAAAAAAGTAAGTTTCTAGATAGGAGGATAACGAACGTGAAAAATAGGCGTGACTTAATTATCTAGGCAATTGAAGAATGTGGTGGCCTGCACCCGTTTTAGTCCTACACCCCCTTCTAATAAGCATCTCCTACACCCTAACTAGCCTAAGCAGGAAGTCAAAATTCCCCAGGGCAACCAAAATGTAAACAGTACAAACAAAACATGCCTACGGCTTGCATTACGTACAAGTTAGTTTCCAAACAAATTATTTCAAAACAGATTTCCCTTCGCAAAAAGAATTACATGTGACAGGATATTTCATGCTAGAATGCACAGAAGTAAAAGCATAAAACCATGGGTAATAAGATTAGCTTGAAATTTGCTGGGTCTCTTTTATGACAAATTTGTCTTTCCAAGACAACTCCGATGACTGGACATTGACCTCAACATAGTTCAACATGTTCTCTGCAGCTTTAGACAATAGTTCTCAGCAAGCAAGAACACCGTGGATTCCCCAACAAAATAAAATATAAAACTGGATTTTCCCAAAGCTGTACTAGAAGAACACAAAGCAGCAAGCATTCTTCTTTACGACTTGCTAAACAAAATCATATGCCATCATTCGATATCGGTAAAAAACCTAGGCCCGGTTATAATAGTGAGGCATTCACCATGAAAGTAAGACTCGATTCAGAAGTAACAGGAGTTCAATTTGAATTGCATGCGCTGTATTTTTCTATAAGAAATCCAGGCTCAAGGTTTAGTCGTAAAATATGCTTAAACTTAACATACATTATATTTCTAAAAGTGTCTTAACAGTTCCTTAATTTAACGAACAAAATTGCTGTGAAAACGTAAACAACATGTGGACGTAGCAAACTATTAGCATTAAACAAAATACATCAGTGCCACCTAAAATCTAAAGCGATATCATATTCATATTGCTTGGTACAGCTCTACGTTGAACCAAGTAACGATTTTGATGTTATAGTTGTCTAAAGATTCTCAGCTCTTTCCTTCTAGTTCTAAAAGTTTCTTAAATTCTAAGTTGTCTAGTACTAAGTAGCTTATAAACTGGTTTCTTATAAAAAAACTGCATCATCAAAACTTGCTCTTCATGCCTCTACAAATAATACACATGTCAAACATAGACCATGCTAATGCTACTAGTACTTGTAAAAAAACTCATATTTTCATCTCCGGGGGTATTTAAATATCTTGATGACAAAAGTCAAACTAAACATTTGGGCTGGAAGTACAGGTAACTTGGAATGAAACAAATATCCAAGGCCCAGTTCACAATCAATATTACGGTGCCAGAAACCTACACCAGAAATATTATGACAGTCCCTGAATTAACCAAGTATTCCCCGCCACATAATTCCAATTGAAACAAGTTCTGCCAGCAATATGGCGTATCAAAAGCAGCTCCTTAAGCCACTGCGTGCAGGGATGTAGCGACCGGCCGGGGGTGTGGGGGTTTAACACCCTCCCAACTTTTGGAACTTGAGAAAGTCAAATTAAGGTTAAGTCATTACATCGTCAAAATCAGGTCGTTTTTGAACAGGTAAAGACTACATAATGCTTGTACGACAGCTGAAAGAACGTATAGTCAAAAGTAGTATTTACTGTATTTGCAAAAGCCAATCTCAAAATAGCGTTTTCCAGCCTTTTGCGAAAACACATTTGAAAAGTCATCTCCGGGCCCAACCAGCGTGAGCCTTATGATAGATGCGAGAGAATGTCTAGCATATTGAATGTTTTCGATAGCCAAGCTCGCTTTCCTGCCCCTACCGCCTGTAAATTGCCAAAGAACATTGCTTCCAGACATTAGAATGAATAGTGATCGGTGACCATAGAACTGCTTCTTAACCAGGTAAATCTTACATCTCCCCCCCCCAATAAAAGGGTTCTCGCGACGTCCCTGACTGCATGTACACATACATCTAAATGAACTGCATATGTACCTAGAAGTTTGTAAATGTCACAAAATTTAAAGGCGATGGCAATAGAAGGCAACAGTTGTTTCCTTACCTCATCACGTAATTCAATAAGCTCCTCATCTTTACTTCCTGCTTGTTGCTTTGCTTTCTCTA
>WIPJ01001603.1:0-15137 GCA_018155075.1 Cassiopea andromeda
AATGGCGAAATCTGTTTTCAACTTCACTTAACTCTAATTGGCAAGACCTGCCTTGGGCAACAATGATACCGAATCAATATGGAATCAGATGGCAACATCTGTTTGCAACTACAATTAACTGACTGGCAAGGTCTGTCCTGGGTAGCAGTGATAACTGAATACCATGGAATCAGATAAAAAGAGAGGGATAATTCTGCTTTTCCAAAACAGGCCAAACTGATGGTTCTTTATCGTATTTCTTCAAATTACTGTGTGCCTTAGAACTTTGAAAAGATAAAGTTTAGAGCGGCACAATCATGAATTTGATAAGCTAAACACAGTTTGCATGATAAAATGTCAACCCATTGATCTGCTAAAGGTCTGGATGGCTTGAAATGTCACATGCTGTGTATTCTGTTAATTGATATGACGATATGAATATACATCAATTAAGATAAACAATAATAAATTCTGCTTCTAATTTTAAATAAATTAGGAAACATAGTTATGCCACCGCATTATTTAAAGATTACAGACTACAAAACCAACCACTAAAGCTCCACCAAAGAGGTCTTCACACACATCACTATGATGTCTTTATCACCGTGGTTATTAACAGGAATCAGAAGGCAAATATTCAACGAGCTTCAAAAACAAAGTAACTTTGCTAGGCTCATAAATAGCGCAATAGTTCTATGACAAGTGCTAAATATTTGCGGTTTGTTGTCTGGCTTCCAAGACATTGCATAAATATCACCAAACAACAGGGTATTCTGATGCATAAAGCCGCAATTATGGAGAAATATTTATGAAATTAATAGTTAACAACATAAAACAAGCAGTCTTTAAAAAACAAAAACTCCAGATGAGCAATGACATATATGTCTAGGTATCTTCTAAAGTGCTTGCTTTGAAAGCCTGAATGAGTATCTATTTAGAGCCTAGAACCATATAAATGGAGAAGTCTTCCCATGGTCTTTTACTACATTACAATATGTGACGCTATGAAAGAAAAGGGGAGATGCTAGGCAGTATACTAGGGAAGTGTGAGGAATGCTAAAGAGCTCTTGAAGATTTTTGCGCCCACATTCCATTGCAGCAAAAGCAGTTAGTAAGTTATATTCGACCACTAAAAATGCTGATCTACAACAGGCCCATAGAAAGTGGAGGATGGTAGGAGGCATTGATCCCCAAAATTCACTGGGGATTGAGATCATTCAAAAAGTACGTAACGGAATAATTGTCATTTTGACCCCCCCTACCCCCTATGTAACGGCTTGTCACTTTCGAACTCATACCCCCCTCTTTGTTACGTAAAACTCTGGTATGTATTTATGTGCAAAATATAATGTGATGCGGATAAGGGATAGTACAAGACTCCAGCTCCATAAGGTCGGACGTTGTAAAATTTCTGTTCATTTGAGTATTTTTGGAAACTGAACTATATTTTTGGCTTTACGTAACGAAACCCTCCACCTCTTGTATTTTCCGTAACAGTTTATCACGAAAATAGTGCATAACCACCCACCCCCTTACATTGCCTATCCATCCGTCCCCTAATCCACTTCAGCTGTCTACAGAAGTGTTTGTATCAGGGGTGTTGTGACCTGGCAGGAAACTAGGAAAAAGCCCAGTGGACCCCAAAATGTGACTTATTGCTTCAAAGGCTAGGGTGGTAAATGGTCCCCTGTTTAATATCCACAACTGATTCTTTCCTCCTTCATGAGGTTTTTCCTCCATAATTTTTGGACCCACAACACTCTTGGGCTACATGAGCCATAAAACAAATGAAAAATTAATGACAAATGAAAAATTAATGACAAATGCAGGCCTCCCACTAAAACTTAACAACTTTTCATGAATTTATGACACTTTTGCTGAATTTCTAAGATATTTTAGGACATTACTCAAAGATTTTTATAAAATTTTATCACACAAATTACATTATTCATTGGTCATTTGAAATACTATCCTACAAATAAGGTAAAATCCAACTTCTGTGTAAGCTTTCATTGTGAAGACACCTTTATAAAAAGTCAAATACTTTAGTATTAATCTCAAATACTTCATTTTTATTCTTTAAAAAGTTACAGTTGAGGTATCAATTTGCAAAAGGACTAATGAAATAATCAAGCCACCACTTATGAGAAAAAACTTTTCATACAAGCATTTAATACATTATATGACATTGGGCCACTTTTACTGACATTTTATGACAAAATTTCAAAAATTTCATTTTCTATGACATTTTATGACTTCATGCCAGAAAGGGAGGCCTGGCAATGCCTTGAGTTGCAGGTGCTGCATCATGTTGACATGTTTGAAAACATGCAGTAATAACAGGAAGAAGACAATTGCCATGCAGGACAAGATAGTATCAAAGGGAATGTACATAATGGTACACAAAAGCAATTTAGAATCAGCAAATAGTGCAGATATGGGCAATGGGTCAAAACTAATGAACAAGATGCTTTGAGGTACAGCCACCTGTACTAATAAGCTGATGCTTGGATACATTATGTCATGACGTATGAGGAAGTTGAAACAAATTACCGTTTCCTCCAACCTAGCAATATTTCCATCCTTTTCCTTCATATCGTCCATCAGTGATGTCAGCCTATCTTCAGCTTCCTGGTATTTGCTTCCAAGCAAATTATTCTATAATGAAAATAGACTGTTATAGTTGTGTATGGAAAGCTAAACCCAAGATATATATACTGCCATTAGTGTTGAATCTAGGATATGAGAAAGGGACATAATTTCAAAGTGTAAATAGGTACTTTCAATGCATTAAAAAAGTGATTTTGAGGGCACCTGCAGAATATTGCATGCTTATCCTCAGGGATGCTGGAGCAGGGGGGCAAAGAGGGGGCAGCACCCCTCCTGCTCTCAAAGAGTGGAGGCATGGTGGGATAAAGTGTCCTTCTTATGCTGCCTTCTAATATAATTTTTAACATTTTCTACTTACATTTGCTCTTCTCTCAGGCTCAACCTCTTTCTATTCTCAGGAATTTATGACTGGCCACAAAATGCAAAAATAGTTGGGCACATATCCTTATGAAAAGTAACCCTTATGCTCAAATTCTGACATCATTATGATGTCATAACAAGTAAGAGCCTTTCTCTGACCTTTTGCCCCCCCCCCGTGCTAATGTTGCTCCAGCATCCCTCCTTATCCTCCACAAACACAAACATAATGGCACTGTTCCTTTGTACTTGCACTTCAAGCTCTCTACAGTCAGCATTATCTTGATATATCTTGACATGCCATTTCAATTAAAATGGCACATTTGATTATTAATGGTGCCAGTATGTGAAGTTCTTAAATACACACAATGCCTGCAAGAAGCATCTTTTGCCATTCCAAAATGGTGGCACTATATGAAACAGAAAGCTCTTAAAGGCCACATCTCCAGTTGAGAAAATTACATGGAGCTGAGGAACTGGGCATGTTGTTTCAGAAAAAGGGTGAGGTGGTGCGCCATGCTATGTCCTTCATTGGTGCCAAAGCAAACAAAAAGCATGGAAAACTTGCAAAATCTAATTACACAAGTCATGCGGAATCAAAGCATGAATAAAGTAAAGCAATGAATGTTTCCTATCAATTCTACACCAAATTATGGCAAAGATGAACTACTGAAATGAGATCAGCTTGAAGCTTAAATATACATCATATAATGAATTTAAGACTGCCATAAACAGTGCATGATTTTGAAGAAGACTTGATCAACAACAACATGATGTTGAAGTCTGCCTAGCTATGTCACTTTTAAGAATAACATGTAAACTTCTACATCTATGAATAAGTTAGCCAATACACCAGAGGTATTCTTACTAAAATGGATCTCTGAACCAACATCAAATCCATTACAATACCTCTGTTGTCAAACTCCACTTATCAAATAATGAACAAAGTCTTCTATGAAATGAGATTCAAAACTTGTACAGTATTCAAAAAGGATTGTATTTAATTTAAAACATAAATATGTACGTAGAAATGGCTCTATATCATTTACTGTTAAAAACAAGGAGCAATAAAGGAAATTATACCTCATCTTTTACTTGTCTAATCACAAACTGCAGTTCTTCATTCTCAGATTCCTTAAAGTAACAGTCATTGAGTATAGATTTTCCAT
The DNA here is from genome assembly GCA_018155075.1 of Cassiopea andromeda. Classification (NCBI taxonomy): domain Eukaryota; kingdom Metazoa; phylum Cnidaria; class Scyphozoa; order Rhizostomeae; family Cassiopeidae; genus Cassiopea; species Cassiopea andromeda. The sequence continues at coordinate 4,116 of WIPJ01001603.1, forward strand.
ATGAATTACAGAGAAGAAGGTCAAGCTTTTGAAATTAATTTATACTGTATACAGTTCAAAAATAACATAAGTATCATGTCTTTTCAAATACATGAATCAATATATTGCAAAAGGCAATGTGACAATTATTCTATCTTCAAACTGTATCCAGTCTTTACCACAGCATGAAATAGCTGCAACATTCTTTTGACATACTCAAAAGCTTTTTTCATCCAACACTCATCAGAGTATGAAAACATTGGATAGTGACGAAAAAGTTAACCGAAATATATGCCCAGATGGGTTAATGTGATAGAATGCGTCTAATTGGCCCCAAGTGTGACCAATTAGGACCTATTAACATTGTTTACTTGAAGAGTCCCAATAAGAAAACAAACTCATTTTGTCTACACAAGACTGGGTTTTGAGTCTTGATGTAAACAGATTCCAGCACTTAAATGAAAAGACAGTCTTGCTTGCCCAATGATCCAAAAATTGTTGTCGGTATATGTTTTGGTGCATTCTGGATTTGCAACAAGGTGTTGTCCTATGGCCAACTCACAATTAATTTTAGAATTGTTCTTTTTACATATACGGGGTGGCTGTTCTCTTACGGTATTATTTTCTTCCTGATGCTTGTGGGGACAATGCTGTTTTATTCTGTCTGCTAGTCTCTGCGTAGTGTGTCCTACATACCGAGCTTCACATTGGCACAAAAATTCATAAACAACACAGCATTTTTGAGTGGTAGGAACACAATCTTTTTTAGCAGATGGTAGCATAACTCTAGTGTTGTAAACCACATGGGGTTTCACAGCATAGTAACAAGATGTAATGGCTTTACAAATTTGATTTTCAAACTTTGATGGAACATTACCAATCCAAGGCAATTTTAGGTATACCAGGCACTTCTCTGGACCAAATGGTTTTTCTGCTGTACAGTTGGCTAATTTTTGGTTGATGCAAGAGAGTAGAACATCTCCTGGATATCTGTTATGTATCAGGGTATGTTATTTATCAGTATAAAATACTCATGGCCACTGAGGGGAGCAGGGTGGCAAACTGCCCCAGAGCCTAAAGGTCCAAGGGGCCTCACAACTCCCAATGTCAAGGTCTGGGGGCCTCATAAAGTAAACCAGTAGTAATTTTCTAAAGTAAATTTTTAGACCCTGAAAATTATCTGCTTACTATGCATGCAGGAAGCCTCAGCTATCTCTTTAGCCCCTGGGCCTCTGAATTCTCTCAGTGGCCCTGAAAATACCAAGTTTCATAAGATTAGGACTCCCAACATCAGTATAAGCCAAAAACAACTGAAATTCAAAATGGGTTGCAGAGAATGCAACTTCACTAAAAAACAACTGACAAAAACAATTGACAAGTTTGATACCTTTATTCTGAGCATGTTTGATGTCCTGTCTTTTTCCTTTTGCAAAGAGTGAATTTGCTAATGAGAAATGTAAATTCTTGTATGAATTCATACTATGTATTGTGAAACATTGGTGCAAAAACTCATCATAAAAGTAAAAAAGACAACAATTGGAGAAGTCAGCTTGAAGCCACAAAAACAGTACAGAGGACAGCGGGAGTAAGGAGCATTGGCTTTCTTGTGCTAACAAAAAGATTCAACTAAGCCCATTCCATAAACTATTAGTATAACAATTATATACTGCAAATACATAAAATAACTAGCTAAAAATGCAAACTGTAGTATTTAGTCAGATCTACAAAAGGGGCCATTCAAAAAGTGCACATGTTCAATATTCATTGATTTTTGACCCCTGCCTTGTATGCTTTTGTATGTTTTTGAGGTACCCCGTCCCCCGAGTGTACATACTTCTACATCATCAACACTCTCTCCCACCTAGATACTAGAACCAATTTTTTACTTCATTATGCTCAAAAGTTGAAAAAGTTAATACATAACTAAAAAATCTAAAATTATCACAGTTTGGTATGAAAATCAATGGGAACTTGGGTATATAGCAGAGACATAGGATGCATTCAACAAGTGGGGGCACACCCATTCAAGGGTACCCTCGTATGCACAAAACGGCATTGTGCAAGCTGAAAAGGGGCACCTTATATACACAATTTGTGAAAAAGCCCCCCTGTGCCCCTGGTTCCTATGTTCATGGCGCATAGTCCTAAAAGATGGTTATATTCCACTAGGATGCTTCACAAGTAGTCAGCATATGAGAATTACATGAGCATATATGTTCTTTAAAGATCCCCCTCCCTCTTGTTAACTTTCATATGCTTTTTTATGCTTTTCTGGTAACTCCTCCCCCTCCCTTCAGAGCATACATACTTTTTGAATGGCTCCAAACTGAACTGGCAGTAAATAACGGAAAATAAAATGATATGAAATAAAGGAGATCATTAATACCTCAAGCAAGGTCACAATTTCCACTTCCTTTGCTTTCAGCTCATTTCTAGCCTTCAAAAGCTCCTCTTCATATACAGCCATTCCACCTTCTAAAGAAGTCTTCTCACTCTCTATGAGCTTTAAATTCTCAAGCTGAAGATTCAATGTCCCTACTTCAGCTTCTTTCTCCAAGTACTGCTCATTTTTCATTTTGAATTCTAGCAGCAATTTATCATATTTTCTCTCCATTGCCTGGACTTCCTGTTTCAATGTTTCATTTAAAAAAGTCAGATCTGTAGATTTATCTTCAGCTGTTAATTCTAATTCCTGTGACCCACCAAGTCCTTTTTCTGATCTATTATCTGATAAGCAATCACCAGCTTTTAGCCTCTAAAATAAAATTCATGATCTTATCAGCGCCCAAATCAAATCCCATGAAGCTGATCTTGATATTTCAATAACTGTTTATACACAATATCTACAGGTGATGGGGAACTAGGGAAACTGGGAGTGTTTTGTGTACTGTTGTACTGCACAGTATTGGCCATAAAGCATACTGTATAAATTGAGTGAATTGGCTGGTCCCTTACTATTTGATACCCAATAGAAAGGGGATGTTTACTAATATTTTTTCTCAACCCTAATTCCAAACTCTTTGTACAAACTTTGTTGGTACAGTAAGTGCATTACACAAATTAATTCAATATTTCACTATCCTTTCTACTGCACAACTGCATTGAATTTCAAAGCTTTCCAATCCCCCCCTCCATCCACCAAACAAAACCCACATGAATCAACTATTGAAGAGTTTTCAACACTGCACCTATTGAGATCCCTGTCTATTGGGCACCTGAAGTGATAGCTTTTGTCTTATGCTCAACATGGAAACTACTTTCAATCAATGCAGCAAAATATGTATGATTTTATTTGCTTGCATCCATGAAAGCTATGAGATCACAGCCCCACAAAACAAAAAACATTCAGTATTGTCCTAAAAGTATGCCTAACCTTGTTTCAAGAAGCTGGGCTAAAGTTTCTAGCTATTTTCAAAATTGAGCATATCCATAAAATAAAACAGTTGGCCTTTTGAACTTCAACTGCTTGCAGCATGGCCACAGGCTCACAAGATATCCTCTACATTGAAAATAAATCTGTAGCTTACAAGCATACCAAAGCACGAGCACATTAAGCATGCATTAATATCTGGGCAAATCCTGATAATTTCCCGACCTTAGCAATGACTACAAAGTCCTGACAAAATGTGGTCTTTTATAATTTTATGGGGTATACCATATAGTAAAATGCATAGGAGGGTACATAACAGCACAATCTGAGGCATCATGAAAATTTAAAACTGAATGAGGCAGATTCAATATTATACATCACAATCAAGTAGCATAACTTTGAGTAAATTAAAGTGAAGTTTCAACTGCAACACAAAAACAAACACCACAAACCTTTATCTCTGCATGCAGAGAATCACACTGATTTTTCATCAACAACATCCTCTCAACATCATCTTTATGTGCTGCTCTTTCCTTCTTCAGTTCGGGACTCCAAAACATCTTGATACTCCTCATACTTGAGCTCAATTTTGCATCTTTAGATTCGATCTCCTTTTTTAGACAGGCAATTTCATTTTGCAATTCTGTAATTTGTTGTTCAAGTGAAGTATCCTTACCCATCCCCGATAGCGGAGAAAGTCGTGGGATTGTCGTTCCATTCATGGGCGTTGTTTTTTTAAGTTTGCTTAGGGAAAACGGGTTTAATGAGATAGCACTCAGGGAAGGAATAGTCGGAGATGTTGGAGATATAGAAGTCATGCTTTCGTTTCCAGGGTTTTTTAAAGTCGGTGAGGTGGCACCAGGACCAGAAGCTATTCCAAAGGCAGGTACTGTACCTTTGACTTTGATTAACTTAAATGGTGACTCAATCGGTCCCATGGTTTTCGCATCACCAAAGCTTGTATCTTCGTTATTTTCTGTTGAGTTCATTGTTTTTTTGCCTAATTGCTATAAAATGAGCTAGTCAACTTCTGTCAATATTAGTAAGCGCTATTGACACCTCCCATACACAATCACTTTAACGTTATTGTGTTGCACGTAGAGTGGTCATTTCCGCTCCTTCATCAAACCAGATTTAGCGGCCATGCATACCCCACGTGAAGGATTGCTTCTTCTTCGTCATTTTTGACTTCTTGATCGTCTTACTTTATGGATTATTCGGAATAACTCGCCCACAAAGGTCAAGCGCCAGTTGTTATCCACCGAATGCTAAACGAAACCAAATTACAACTACAAATTCCTCCCTATATCAACAGGAACAAACAATTATAAATATCCTTGAATGAAATAAGTGCTTCAACTATTCAGCTGAAATATCTGGCCACTTAAGGTAACTGAAGGCAAACTGAAACCCAAAGAAAGTGAACCAAACTCGAGTAAATGAGAGAATTCCTGCGGCGCTTTCGAATAACATACAAAACAAAACGATCCAATACCGGGTGTTGTCTGCTATGAATATCACCACTCTGTCGTAATGCTTGATGCTTTATCCTATTTCTCCAATGTCTAATCGTAAGAGACGAATTCTTTGAGCGAATTTACTAAACGACCGCGCAAGTTCACCGCCGTGTGTACTCGAGTTATGGGCCTAAGAAATCTAATAGGTTTTAGCCCTTTCTTCACTTGGTCTACAATGCAGAACTAAATAGCATTTTCCCCTTTGTCTGTGGTATCATATTCGAATCTAAAGCATTCCTCATTCCTTTCAACTGTTTGTTGATAATATATCACTGTCATTTCAAAGGCGAAATTATCCATCAATTCTTTTCTTCGCAGTTGGAATGAACAAGATGGATAGCGCACGCGCACTACAGAATCAAAACAACTCAACAATCAAACCACAATGGCGTAGTAAGCCACTGTTCAAGTCACCCCTCTCAGTTTTAAAATAGCTTGGTGTTTTTACTACTTCGGGTAAGCTGCAGCTTTCAGAAGTGCCAGTTTGGTGCTTGCAACGATATCCTCAAAGTGTGTGCCGCAGATTTGGGAAGTTTTCTTAGCTTGCCTGATGGGTGTTTAATTACGGAGGAGGAGTTGCTCTTGAAAGCAATAGAATGAGAGTTTCTGTATTATTTACACCTGTCTAGTGGGCATCTGTTAACATCAGTGCCTAAGTTAGCATGATTTTCCAACACCACTCTTTTGCAAACCCCTTGGTGCATTCCATACCGATCCTACGCTGGACATTTTTCTCAGCATTATCTTGTTTCGCCATGCAGTAACAGGACCAGTTCTCGCTATGGCCTAGTTTCCCTGAAAACTGTGCTTATCGAGAGAAGAGAGTCTAGGGCCAAAGTCCCCTGAAAATTTTGGCTAACCACACCCTTCAGACTGTTGGAAAGCGTGGGAAACGCCTTCTCAAAACATTCATCTAGCTCAAATTTCTCGGGGAATGGACTTTGGTAGACTTCATTAGTTTTTGGACAAGAAACTTATCAAAATGTCCCATTTCTCCCCTAAAGTTTTCTTTCCACGGCCACCTCTTGAATTTCCATGAACACTATTAGTGGCCAAGCAGGGCCGTGGCTACAGTGGGGTGGGGGTGTAACACCCCCCAGGCGTCGAGCTTGTCGGCAAAGTTACTAAGAATTAAGGTGTTGTCGGCAATTTTCAGAAAATCAATATTGTCGCAAGAAGACGATAGCTAAAATTGATTTCTCAATAACATTCCCTGACTTAAGCTTTACAGGAAATGTGCTCTCTCATCAGGAAATGTAGCCTCAGAGCTTTCATCATTTCACTTTACTTTTTATTTCTGATGGGTTTTTAAAGCATAATTCACAATATTCATAACGATCGGAAATAGCTAAATATAAACGAGCACACGTTCCTTTTGACCACATGAAATGGTTTCAGTGTACCACGATGAGCGCTAGAGCTGGGAGTGGCTGTAAGAAAAGAAAACGAATCAAGAAAAAGCCACACCCAAAACCACACCCTTCTGTCGGCAAAATTAATAGCAACACCCCCCACCCTTCCATCTCTAGCCACGGCCCTGTGGCCAAGACCACTCTAAATTAGGTGCTGGTTAACATTATCGGTACTGGGCCATTGGGCCCTCTGGGGAAATGCTCTCCAGACAACCATTCAATACCCATTCAATTATGGAAAGACAATCTTGGCACATAGCTCTGTCCATTGACATAGATTTTTTGACGTGAAGAGTTCCCGACTATATATTGGGCTTTTGTATTTGTTACCTTCCGACCCAGTTCAGCCATCTACGGGCTGATACAGATCGATCCTGGCTGCAAATGAAATGGAGCCCTTAGATGGGCTTGTTCCAGTTATGATATTATTATTAAAAGATACCGTACCCGTCTAGATCTGAAATATGTTACCCAACCTATGTCTTCTTTAAACTCTATTTGGCGCGCTCTTCTTCGTGGATGATACCCCTGTCCTAAAAATTTCATGGTTGCGCGCCTGCCTGGGTATATAATACTAAGTACCATGTACTAAAACAAAAAGAGATGAAAGTTGAAGGCAAAACGTGCATCATTCAAGATAAAAACTGTAGGAAATTCAATGAAAGAGGAGGGTCAGTCAAGAGTCATAAAAATAAACATTTCTTTACACTACTTAAAACTGATACATATGTTGAATAGTTAGGACCTAGGCCGCGGATGCATCTATGAATATTGATGCTATTATCAAACCAAACATTCCATAATCAATACTAGCTACAAAATGAGCTTAGAAAAAGCAACGAGACGAAAGACATTAAGAGGGTCGATGGAGTAGTATACTGAGTAGAATCTTTTGCAAAAAAAGCTTCAATATTGGAAGAATATCTAAGAAATCTAGGGCTACACTTGGCATTAATGTTTTATTTTAAAGAGCAACAAAAATTTCTATCAACAACATTGCTAGATGGTGAAATGGGTCTATATCTAAGGGGTATTACGCTCTCTGAAAAGCAAAGAAAGTCTCGCATGTCAATATTTTTCATAAGGAACTTTCCACCTTGTTTGCAACATCACAGAGAATGTCATACATCTGTAAAAAAACAGGGTATCAGAATAACCTGGTTAGTAGCAGAAAAAATAGATAATAGTAAACGTTACTTGATGGCATGTAGAAAAGCTGCGGATGTATAGCTACTGATCAGATCTCATGAAGTTGATCGTATCAAAAGATAAAAACAACAAAATCTGAAAAATGGAAAACAGGCTTCTCGTGATTCTCAAAAGCATAAAGCAAATCATGATGGCTAATGCTGCAATTAGACTTTAGACCTCCAACAAGTGTGATAGCAAAAGTATACCGTCTCTTTCTACCTGTAACAGTCACAGAGCCAGCTTTCAAAAGACAGGGGGGGGCAACAAGGCCAGATGTGTGTGGCAGCTACACCCAAATGTAAAGAGGGTGCATATTGGACACAAAGGGAAAGAAAGGGGTTTGGGGGCTCCGATTAGAAATGTTTTGATCACCACGCCTTCTATGTTGGCTATAATGTTACCAATTCACTTATAGTGCCATGAAGGCTGCATTTGGGGTCTAGGGGCTTGCCCTCAGGGAAAATTCACACATTTACACTCCTCCCTACAATGCCGGAGAATGTTCTTTGCAAATAACATTACAAAACTTCGTTCTATAATCTTTGACATAGAAAAGACAATAACAAGATACCAAATGATCAAGATTTAAAGTTATGGACGGGCAAGGGTGGGCAAAATCGTTGAGCTGGGGGCACTACCCCCATGCCACGCCCTGGCTTCGTGACTAACCTGTAATTAACTTAATATATACCTGTACATAAAGGTTCTTGTAGCACGAGATTTCTAATGGGGTCTTCGGCTCTTTCTTTGCGACTTTCCATTTTGCTGTTGGCTGAGAAAAAAGGCAATGGTAAAGACAGACATGAGAATACTTATGAATACTCATATATATAACAAGTCGAAGGAGAAAACAAGACAACTACAATTTCTGCCAAAACTGTCAAAATTTGAAGGGCGAATGACCCCTGAGCCTCCCTAGGCCTGACTTAAGTTTCATGCTTCTCAGGTGCCGAACTCTTGACTTAGGAACATGAAAAGCACGGTGTTCAAATCAATTACGTTCGGCGAATTAACAAATAGATCACTTCGCTTTGTGAATTAAATGTAAGACCCCTACGTCGTAGAACAAACCATAGGCAAAGCTGTTTTGCATACAGGGGACATGGTCTGGAATTCGTTACCTAACCATTGTATGACAGCCAATAGTTTCCAATCATTTAAAATGAAACTAAAAACCATGCTTGTAGAGCAGTACGAAATTTTAGAGTCCAATTGTTGGTTTCTTTAATGATTTATTCATTTTTTAATTTTATTTTTGTTTAAAGATCTTTATATAGTATATGAGCATGTATGTATTACAAATTTTGTGTATTAGCTTTTGACATGGTCTCTTGACAAACAGATCTCAAAACCTGAGGGGCTACCATGTTTAAAGAACTACAAATGAAACAAAATTTAAAACTTGAGGTTTGTGCGACAAGCATACATTGGTGCGTCAGCTCTGACCGCGCGGTAGAACTCTATCACCGCTATGTCTCAAACGACAAGATTTTCATGTGCCGAACTGTATTACATTTAAATGCATCTATCTTTCCATGTTTGAAATCATAAGTATTTTAAATTATTTTTGCTTGGCGGGTGTTCAGTTTTACCTAGAAAAGGCATGACCTTAACTGAGTGATACAACTGAGAAAATAACAACAGAAAATGAATAAGCACCAACCAGGGCAGCTGAGAGAATTCAGAGGCTCCAGGGCAAAAAAGAAAGATGAGGACCGAGTGAATTTTCAGGGTCTAGAAAGTCGCTTTGGAAAATTACTGCTGGTCTACTTTATAAGGCCACAGACCTTGAAGCATTGGGTGTTACGAGGCCCTTTGCAACTTGAAGCCCTGGAGCAATTTGCTCTTGCCCCCCTAAGTGGCCCTGGCGCCACCTTCAACCTCAAGCATTTTTGCCTCAAATCCACTGGGTGGGAATGAATTAAGCTCCATTGCATGGCAAACGGGATGAAAGTTCGCAGCTTTACTTCAAAGTCATTCATTTGAGAGAGATTGACTTATCACAGTATAAACAGTGATATTTCCTTACCTACTATGACTGACCTTCAAGTGGTCAAGTGATGATCGAGTGGAATTAAAGCGGGTAACCCTTTTCATGGGAAATTACGATAGAGATGAAAGCAGAGCGAAGAATGCAGGAGGTCGCAACTGTGAACAAAACTCGTGGCCAAATGCCTATTCTGAGGTTATATGCACTTCCGAAAGTGTACTGTGTGGTTCAAGAAGGTTGAAATCAATGCTCTGAAAGCATTTGAAGCATTCATTCCAAGGACTGAGGCCAATTCCTAAAAGTACAGGGTGGTACACCTCTAAGAATTGTTGATGGTAGGTTGTTCGATAAAATTCAGAAATAACTCCACAAAACTTGAAAAAATAATATAGCATGATAACTTTGCACAGTAAATTTTGGTCTGCATATCAAAACGTCTGGAGCAGGTCCTGCTTTCCTTACATATTTCCTTGTAGCAAAAATTCACAATGCACAATGAAAGAGATCAAACAAACAACTTTGAGGGCCAAAATATCTCTAGATCTTGGCAAAGAGGTAGTTATGCACTCTAGTGTTTCTAATAGACGGGCCCCCATCTATTAATTTCTGGAGAATTTTCCCTCCCCCTCTTCTATTAAATTTTACAAATTGATAATGAATTTCAGGAGCAGTTCAACAATTAAAATGGTAGCCAAGATTGATCTTCTTTCTTTCATTCTTAAAAAACACCATTATCTTTTTTAAAAAGACATATCCGATACAGGCCAAGTTAAGACATAATTCCATAACGACATGGACGTATAAGTTTCGACACTATACTAGTGTCATCTTCAGTAAAGTGAGGGAAAAACCAAACTAAATTGTTAAATACCAATAAGGACAAAGGACACTTGAGAAAAATTAGTAGTAGGGCATATATAGAAGATAACTGGAAAGGGATTTTTTAATATTTTTACCTGTTTTGATACTCGTCCTTTTGCCCTTATTTGGCTTCAAAAATCCCTCCCCTGTTATCTTCCATATATGCCCTGCTACTAATTTTACTCAAGTGTCCTTTTTCCTTATTGGTATTTAACAATTTATTTTGGTTTTCCCTCACTTTACTGAAGATGACACTAATAGAGTGTCGAAACGTATACGTCCACGTCGATATGGAATTGTTGCAATTAACCTGGCCTGTATGGGATATGTCTTAACTTGGCCTCTATCGGATGTCTTTTTAGAAAAGATAACGGTGTTGTTTAAGAATGAAAGAAAGAAGATCTATCATGGTTCTTATGTTAATCGCTGTACTGCTCTAGAAACTTATTCTCAAGCTGCGCTTTCCTGCATCGAACTCGATCACGATAATAACACGCAGAAAGTTAAATTACCTTTTAATAAACAATTTACCAGCACAAACCACTTTCTAGTAGCACTCCTTTTCTATTGAAAATTTGCCGCCATGCATACTTCCTTCTATTAGCACCATCTTTGTATTGAAACTTGGCTGACATGAGCACCCCCTTTTACTAGTGCTCCCTTCTACTGAAAATTGCCAGGCATGAACACCCCCTTCTATTA
>WIPJ01001604.1:11495-29040 GCA_018155075.1 Cassiopea andromeda
AGAAATGAAATTTTTATCTCTTATTATACATAGGTTGGTTATGTCCTGCTCCATGACAGGCCTACTTACTGGCGAAATGAGTTGTTTTTCTGTAGAGAACGCAACTTTCTCTTTGAAATTCAGCGATTATCACAGCTAAATCCATCATAAAAGACTTCAAGTTTGAAGCTGTCACACGATCTCCGAAATAAATGCACGAAATTTGCAAAAACATTTCGAGAAAGCAAGGAAGACTGCAACGAAGCACTCTCCACTGTGACTTCTTGCAGTTTTCTTGCCAACGTGTTGGTACCATTTTGATTTCCCATAGTCATTATGCATCACGTGACTAAGCACGCATTCTAGTCCTTTTAATTCTATGAACTGACTTTACTGACAGGAACAGCCAGGCCCGTCGAGAGCCGGTTCGGGCCCTGGGGCTATAAACAGTACGGGCCCCTGTGTCGGAGTAGCAGCACATGGGCAAGAAGGGGCTAAGACAAATGCAAATCAATTCAAACCTCTTATAAAACATTGCTATTCCAAAATGCAATCTTCAAATTGCTCCATGTTAACGCAAAATTTTCACGGGCCCCCTTGAGGCTCGGGCCCCGGAGTTTTACTCCGGCTACCCCCCTCTCGACGGTACTGGGAACAGCACATCACATGGACACACACCCATATTACACTAACAATAGATTTACCTTTATACAAAGAGATGACGACAGCAATTATGGATAAGCTCAACCTTGGTCTGTGACATACATGAAAGTTAATATTTTTCTGCACACACATTCTCAATTAACGTATGAAGTAAGCTTTCAGATCTTGTACCACGTGATATCCCCAGGACAATTTTTTGCCACCCCCGAAACACAGGTCTGGCTATGGACTTGAACTTGTAGCATGCTGCCAGGCCCTTCGCTTATTTTTTTTGCATTTGACCCTCATTGGAAAAACATTTGAAATTCCTGTATCAGATTGGCATTGCATGTCAACTGTCGCACAAACAAGGTGTTGTGATATTCTCCGATATTGTGATGTGGCTGCCATCTTGGCCTTCTGAAAGATGGTAAATGCGCAGGCGCGCATTGTCATCCCTCTCTCGGATAAACAGGAACACTTTCGCAGCATGAAGGGAGGACGTGTTCTCGTGTGGTGGAAGGAAAGTTTATAGAGAGAGACGTGCTGCAGGCTGAAGGGAAGTTGATTATTTATTTTCCTCATTGTCGTGTACTACTGTGTACGTTTATCTACTTAAGGTAGAGTACAATTGTGTACGAATAACATTTAAACCGTAGGTAGAAGATAACTGTATTATTATCCCTACGGTTTAGGACTGTCTGGTACAGTTCGAATGGTGGCGTTAGGAGGTGACAGGGGGAGGCTTGGAGGTCACCGATAGGTTTTTAATCACACAAGGTATCACAGGCGTCCGAGTTTTTAGTCTGGTCGACCCATTGGGCCAGCCATAGAGTGTGGTAAACGCTGTTCAGTGGTCAATGGTCAAATATAATGTCATTTCGAGGTGCGGATTCTGGGTGTTGTGCGGAAGCCGCTGTTATTGTAATTTCCTGCTTATTGTTGTAAAATCATCGATCTCTGTACGTGGCATTCGGTGACAAGCATTGCCATACCAATATACACAGCATTATTTAAATACACTGTGATCGTTTGAGGAAGTTGGTGTGACTTCAGTCAGTGGTTGCCAGCAGTGTTGATCGGCAGCAAAATGTTTCTGAAAGGACTCGTCCTGTCTGGTAAGACATTAGTCATTTATTTATTGAAATTCTCAATGCACTTCCACTAAATGGAGTAAAGTTGACGATTGTCCTCTCTAGCGACGAAGTGAGATGCCAGGTTATGTTTCCACCTTTCAGGAGGCGAATAGACTTTTGATGACTTTGTTGCGAAATAATTTGCAAGAAGGCCTTAAACGAATCTGTTTTCATTGTTGTGTTATCTCTGTAGTGTTGTTGAATTTGCACAGCATTGGTTAGATTTAAGCTTCAGAAGAAGAGTCATGACAAAAAACATGATTGTAATTTCTTTTTCTACATATTGTGTAGATAAAAATCAAAGAAGTTACAATCATTAATAAGCCAGAATTAGAGCCTTGCAAGGAGTGTAAACTAAGGCATAACCATGAAGACGAACCCATTATTATGAACGTTTCGAAAAACATATTTCTTCATCAGCTACTAAACAGATTTAGCTAGTAGAAATATCACTTCCGTGCTCGAAGATGCAGCAAACGTTGAAATGAGGAGGGGTGCATATTTCGTTGGGGGTACACTCACTTGCAAAGAAAGGGGTAATCTGTACCCTGCTCAGAGACGGGTATGCTTGTGCCACCCAATTATTTATTTGTAATCCATACCTGTATTTTTTTCTTGATTCTTTAGGTATCCTCTTTGCAATTCATGTAAACAGGATTGCCTCAAACAATGTCGTGGCAGACTGCATCCAGGTACGTAATTTTTGGAACTATAGATGCATTGACTGATAAACTTTTGCAATGGAAACTGCCCATTTATTGTCTTGATAATTTTACTTCAAAGTGGTGTTTTCCAAGGACGTGATACACCTACATGGCTATTTAATTTCAGTATGATCGTTAGAGCCCAATTCCCCCACTGCCTCTAGAATTTCTTGGCGGCGCTGATATTCGATTTATTTTCCCATGCTCAGATATGGTATGACGTTTTTTTAGGTTGTAGAGAATGCCAAAGCTAGGCAATCGAAGGCGGCTCACGTGGGTACATAGCAAGCTATTTCCGCCTTCTGTAGAACACGTCAGAGACGCCGACTACTTAGAGGCCTTGAAAAATTTAACGCAGTAGCGTTAATGAACGTTCACAAAGGCATCAGGCAGAGGATTTCTATTAATGATTCGGTTGATAAATCCATCGAAGGAACGCTTTTTGGTTGTCCAAATCGCAGAAACCCAAGAACTGATATGATAATGATACTATATTGACACTTCTGTTATACCTCTGTATATCTGTTGTGTTTGTTTGGATAGTTTTTTTTGTTATCTTCAATAAAATATAGCATACAATATGTTATTACAAAGTGTATTTATGGTAGGCAATTTTCTAGATTTTAAAATTTGAACTCTCCCCTGAGAAAATCAAAAGTCGGCGCCGATGTCCACCTCTGATATAAACCCATGCTCTCCTAATATATCCTTGAATAGATAAATCATGACAGCATTACTTGCTGCTGCAAAAATTGAACCTCAAACAGTGGGGGCTACTTCCCCGGCCATGAATTGAAAAAGCATAGGTAAAGTCTGCTTAGGGTTGTCACATGCATATAAACGGCTTATTTTGTTATTTTCCATCTAGAATGGGCGTATCTCTATTTTCAGAAAACATTGCTCAGGATGAAGAGGTAACGCCTTTAAGAAGTTTTTCCAGGGACGTTTTCCCCTAGCCCCTATTGTTCTTTACCTCCACTCCATAACAGTTTCAGTCCTAGGCTAGGGCTGGGGCCCAGTCTCCCACCTCCAGTGCCCATGAACTGAAGCACAATGCACCTTTTCACAGACTATTTGTAAAAGGAACAGCGGTCACTTCAGATTAACTTACCACTAATGACATGAAATAGTCAAAGAAACCAGTCATGGTGTGATGACGCCCTCTCTCTGTTAGTGCTCAGCAATGAATATAACCGAAGTGCATTGTCACAACATTATGTAATTACTTCTTTCATTGGGATGTGAGTAAAGTCATCTAGCCAATCAACTATAAGAATAAATAAATAAATCATTTAATTGAAAAATGAACTTTGTTATTAGTAGACGTTTCGATATCAATCTTCATCAGATGTTTGATTGAAAAAGAGAGATTTAATTTTTTTTCTTTTTCATGTATCATTTCAAGGCGAGATGTGAAATCAGTTTCATTAAATTTTTAATTTATATAGCACCGTGTTTTATCAAATTCCTTTGCACATTTTCAGCAAAAATATGATGTTCTTAATGACATGAGTGAGGCCAAAAAACAATGCTACCAAGACTTTGCAACAGCCATTCGTGATGCTGAAGATGATGACGATATCACCAACGAACTTGAAAATGATGAAGATGAGCTTCAGGGTAAACTCTTCCATCGTTCTCGTTTTTAGATGGTTTTTACTGTTTTCCGTACAACTTACGAGCATCTTTAAATTGCTTTATTAGTGGTCCTTTATCGCGTTTGGTTATAGTTGACGAAAACGTTGTTGTTGTAGTCATGAATTGTGTTGAAAGCAGGCCTTGTATGTTGAAGGGCATGCTAGAAAGATTTAGAGTTTCATATCAGGGCTCCAGAAGATCATTAAGTACTTTTGCATAGCACCTGCAATAGTCGTTAAGACTCCTTGGTACATTTATAACAAGATTATGAGAAACCATAGACCTCTTAGCCTTTTCATCCTTTTGCCTTGCACGTATCGCCCTCCTCCCTAGAGCAATGCTGTTTTATTCAAGAGGGATTTGCTATTGTTATGTACGTGAAATGTTTCCATTCCCAGATGTATTTTTTCCAAAAAATATAAACTTAGTTTAGGGGGTCTAGGGGGATGAATATTAAATGCGAATTGAAAAAGTGCTAGGTGTCCCAGGACATTTGGCCGCTATTGCAGCTAACTCCATGACAATTATCAGCTCTTTAGTTGGGAAAAGAATGGCTCTTTGGGCCTATTGACAGTGGAGCCTCACTAGATTGCAGCGGTGCCGTTCTAAAACTGTAGTAAGAGGGTTGTGTTGTCGTAATTACTTTGGCCACGCCCATTTTTGAAATTCTAGCAATAGTTTGCCTACTGCTGCTGTAAATGTGAAAGTATTAAGTGAAGGAGAAAGCCAGCATAGGGTTGTAGTAATTTTCTTCTATTGAAAGGAGCGTACCTTTCCTCTATCCTCCTTTGGTAAGTTTTAAGAGCTTTTCCAGCCTATCACATGTTTGATAAAGGGGGACTTAGCCCCCCTTCCAAGATATGCCTGCTAGATCAGGGATCGTAGGTATTTTTGTGATGCCTTTGCAAGTGGTACGTTTGCTTACCATTTACACAAGCAAACACGCATTCTTTGTTGTTTGACCTCTTCTACTTTGGAGCTTATGGGCCTTTGCAAGTTGTGCTCACAGGAGTGTCAGGCGTGAAATTAGGAATTTTCGAGGCCAATCCAAGAAAAAGGGCACCCTGAAACTGTTGGGAAAAGATTTGGCCTTCGAATGCTGTTTTGCAGATTCATATATGGAGGAAATACAGTGGGAGGTTTACTGATATCGTTGCTTTGATGGCCAGTGATTCTTATTGTTAGTTTTTATCGCGGCAGATAAATGAAAATAGGGGGATTGGGGGCAAAGTGCCCGGACAATTGTTAGGACCACACCTTTTCCATGCTAGGGAAACGCCTAGCCAAAATGCATTCATATGTTCTATTCGTTGTTTCTTATTTTTTAACAGACCCAGTTATCGGAGTTCTTGGAAAATTAGCAGTTAAAGCAGCAAAGAAAGCAGCAAAACAAAAAAAGAAGAAGAAGCAGTCTGGAGGAGCAGAGCATACGAAAAACAAAAGGCCTAGTACGAAAGGTAAGCATGAAAAAGGGCAAGCTACAAAGAAGAAACAGCAAGAAAAGGCTGCAAACAAGAAACAGAAAGGGGGTAAAGACGGAAGCAAAAAGAAGCCCGGAGGTAATGCAAAAAAGAGCTCAAGGAGAAGACGTAGTGTAGCTAGAAGACGCAAGTATTCACGACGCCGTAGATACGTTAGACGCAGAAGATACGTAAGAAGACGCCGATATGTAAGAAGACGCCGATACGTAAGACGACGCCGATACGTAAGAAGACGCCGATCCGTTAGAAGACGCCGATACAATTCCCGCCGCCGACGTTGGAGTTCTCGTCGTCGCAGCTCAAGTCGTCGTAGGAGCTCGCGTCGCGGCAGTCGCAGATGGGGGTGAACATTCGAGCCATACCATCTAACAGTATTGCAAATTTAGATTGAATTTTGATTCACATGCTGCATTACTTTTATCAGCTTTTTGTTATTTTGCTAAACATTTGAATCCTTTAAGCAATGAATTTGAGTATATTTGTGTCGTTCTGAGTCTACTAAGAAAAGTTGCCACAATATCCTAGTAAGTAATGCCACGACCGAGGAAGGGTGAAAAAGAAATTAGGGTGGCAAGATGAATCAATTCATTGTCAGCTTGTTCATTCTCCACAAATTTTCGAGCTTTGACTATCGTGCGTCCATTTTAATTTTTGCAGGAGTACAGTCTCTATATTAGTAAGAATATATATTAGGCAACAGAAGTTGGAAGGCATGAAAATAGCAGGGCCTTGCCCGATAAAATGCTTTGCTGGACTCATGCTAGCATTTGCTTCCAACCATGCCGTCCCCAGAGAATTATTCCGAATTTGGGATTGTCCTTGGTGCTTAAAGGCAGGAAAGGGTCAGAATATGGTTGTGGGTTCCAAATGTTTCTTTTGATTGAGGGCATTATTTTTGACCATCAAATGTAGTTCCTTTTGTAAAGTACGAAGCATAGCCAGGGATCAAAGGTATGCCACTCTTGATTGGAGGTTCCCAACTACTGAGCCCGTTAAATGCAAACACGTTGCTGGATGTACATAGTCCTAGAGAGGCAAAACTTGCCTGAACCAATCTTGTGGGCAAGAATTTTATCCGAGTATTTAATCTCCAGGTTAGTAGTTTTGTTGAGCATACGAGACTTCAATTGGCGGGGCATTGCCCCTTAAAATACGTGGCTTGCTTTTTACCTTGTGCTGTAGGTATGTTAGCCCCTAAAATTCATGAAATAGTCCTATCACTCTCTTTGAAATTGCACGACTTTACACAATCGTGTAGAAAGTTGAGGTCTATAGCTAGACATTCTTGTTATTAAGGTTTCCGCGTTTTTAACCTTGACCTCGTAATCACTTTTATTCTCGTGGAAGAGAACATGGCTGCCGTATTTTTCCATGAGAAGTCGCGGTAAAGTGCCATACTTGACCACAAATGCCTGTTTGAAAATAAAATCGTTATAAAAATCAGGATATTGTGTGATTGAGATGCTTCTGCATAATAAAGTAAGTACCTGACCTCATTCTAACCTGCGGAATTGTTCAAACGCAGTGTTTCGACTGTAGTAGCAGCACTAAGTTTTGTAAATGAACAATTCTCATCCCCTCAAGCCTTGAGTCAAAGGTATGAAGAGATCCATCGTGATTTTATAAATTTTAGAAGCTGCTCTTTATGTGTAAGGTTTTGGAGATATAGGTTCATGGTTACATTCTGCACCAATACTCATTGGATGTCCAATTAAGAAAATAGCTAAACTGATTTATTTTGTAAGCCAAAAGTCAGGTGCATTCTTAAAGTGCACACTTGAGACCAAACACACAGTTGCACACCAGACTTTGTAAAGAGGCTATAATCTGCATTCTCCATGGCCAACAGAGCTGGTGGTATGATCTAGGAGAACTGTAGCCCTGCCATCCGCTTTGAAGAATATAGTATATTCTTTGGGCAAACAGGGAGGCAATAGTCACGCCATATCTGTTGTTATTTGTAGCTTTCCATTTGAAAGCATGCTATGATTTCCATGGGTGTGATTGATTGATTGATTGATTGATTGATTGATTGATTGATTGGTGCTGTGCTGTGATTCTTGGACAATAGCAGCAATGGTACTTTTATATTTGATATTACAGAGCTGGCTGAGTCAGATTCAGTATTATTTTATGAAAGTATGATATTATAGTTTGGTTTTATGGTCTCAAGAAACCTTTTTGATTTGTATGTGGCTAGATATATATTCTTTCTGAAGGTATGATGAATGCTCTCAAGGTTTGGAAGGTCTTTGCAGAGGCGTTTAGAATTTTTTCAGTATAGATTTTAAGTTTAGCTGTTTTGCATAATTGGAATGAATAATCTCATCACCTTTTTAGTATTTCGAGGAATTTCTAAGTCTTGTAAGACAAAGGGCACTGAAAATCCCAGGATCTATACCATCATTCTACACCTGTCAGGAAGTTTCTTTATTTTAAATGTATGAGCTGTAGCTTTATTACTTTTGATGGATACCTGTAAACTATACAGTTACATAGCTGGAAAGCACTTTTTAGAATATATTCTCCTATTATCTCTAATAGGATTTCATTGATAGTCATTAGATGGTAAAGCACAGCTAAAATGGACTACCTTGGTAATGCTGAAATTGGAGCTCCTATCAAGAAAATAGAGGTAATTAGGATTTGTAGTGTTAGACAAAATTTTTATTTGAAAGATGTTATGCTATAGTCTGAGTTCATGTGATCCCATGAAAATATGTATTCCAACAAAAAAGCAAGGTAATTACTATAGGAAAACCTAGTATGCTTTGTTATCATTATCTATTGCATATCATAATATGATATATATAATAAAGTATAATAGATATATTTATACAGCTTTTCAGTTCCTTTCAAAAAAGCTAGTTCATCTACAGCGTTAAAAATACAAAGAAAAATCATGAAAAGTTGTCCAAAGACAAAGCCTAGTTGTTCAACAAATGTTCTTTCAACTTATGTTTGAACGTGGTTAAGGACTTCAAGGTCTGTAAGTCAGCTGAGAGTCTGTTAGGATTATACATTTGCCTTTGCTTTACTGTCCAATATAGTCTCCCCCCAGTCTTCTTTGTGGTTTTTAACTTTGGTATAAATTGAATTGTTTTCACTTTAGTTTGCATAGGTCTTAACCATATGTAATTGTATTGGATTTATCAAGTAAGGTATGGGTGCCTATTAATTCTTGGATTTGTACTTTACATGATGCTCAACAAATAAGATCTTTACTTTTGTTCTTCTGGATTTTAAATGTGTTGCCTATTCATAATGTTACATTGTTGTCTTCAAATTCATTTTAGGACAAATGGAAACTTGTCCCAGCTTTCTTGCAGGTAAATTGAGAAATCCATTCATATCTATTGTGTCGCTTTCTTGTCTCCAAGTTGTCTTAGTTTTCTTTTCCTTTGCATTTTCTTTTGGTGTTTCCTATTTCTTTTTGAGATCAATTCCTATTCTTTCAGAGATGTAATTTGTTGTTGTTTCCATAAGTTTATTACCTTTCAGTGGTGTTTTGGTGATGTAGAAAGATGCATCTAGTTTGCTTCAAATCACTTGAACATTTATGATTCTTGTTTGGAATTTGTTATACTGCATTTAGTTCCTCTTTGTTTTGAAAGGTAAAAGGGCTTGTCAAACAACACATTGACTCATTTAACTACTTCATCAATACAGAGGTAAGAGAAGTAATTCATGCATACAGTAGGCATTTGCCAGTTTGCTAAAGTCTGGCTTCCATATTGTAAGCAGCAGGGGCACTCCCAGTCTGCCACAAAGTGTCAGGGATTCAGTAGCAATGCATTGGAAGCATTCTCAAAAGTTGAACTCATTTTAACTGTTTTTTTATCTCAATGGGGATGTTGACAATATGGCAGGAGCATGATGGTTATGTTAAGGACTTCACTTTAAAAATGTTACCATATCATTGTAAGTGGCCCAGTAGCATTTCCAATCCTATGACTAGGACACATCCCCATTTCTTACAATGATATGGAAATCTGGCTTGAAGTAGCTTAGAAATAGTGTAACTCCCTATATTCTATTTTACAAAAGCATTGCATTTCTTCCTTAGTATTATCACTTATGGGTCTGAAAAGAATGTATGAAACAATCTCAATTATTTATCAATTAATCTTGTCAACTGTGAATCACCATCTTTATTCTTTCCAATTTTTTTCTTAGAAATTGTTGTGCATTAGTCCAATATTTACTCTTTGCTTTCTGTTTGACAGATCAAACAAATAATGCAGGCAAATAGTAAAGTGACAACTGAAGCTGACCCTGTTTGGTATTTAAAGTGAGTTCTCTCCTTTCTTTAATGCCTTTCTGGAATAGTACAACCTGGCACAATACCCACAATAGTATGAAGCTCACACCTCTAAGAGTCTCCTTCCAAAGGTGGAAACCTCTTATTCTTATGGATGTTTCTTTAATTTCTTTGTATTCACAAAACATATCAGGATATTTCTTTTTCACTATGCTTTGCTGTTTTGTAAGTACTTTAAAGAAACCTCTTAAATAGATTGTTTGCATTTCAATTTCTTTCTCTTCTTTTGTTTCCAGCTGACCCTTTGGTTCTCTGACCCTCTAGTTTTCAGCTCTCCAGTGTTCCAACCCTCTTGTGTTCCATCCCTCTTCTGTTTCCATCCTCTTCTGTGCTCCAAACTTCCTGTGTTCCAACCCTCTTGTGTTCCACCCCTCTTGTGTCTCAACCCTCTTATGTTCCAACCCTCTAGTGTTCTCACCCTCTAGTTCATCGATTCTCAAGTGATACCTTTTCACATTCAGCAATCAGGCATGACCCTACTCTGCTGTCTTCTGCTGTATGCACTCACATTTTGATTGGTTTGAAGGTACTTAGATATCAATGTTGGAACACCAGATGTGGAGGAGTCATTTAATGTATCAAGAGCTGTTAGTCCACATGAGGTATACTTGATGGTTATGCCATGTGTTTTTTAGCTACTAAGAAACTAAGTTATAAAGTTGCAAACTCTTCTTGGCCTCTTATCAGGCATTTTGGTCGTTTTTGATAATGTAAGAGAAAGCAAGCCAGTAAAGCTTTTGATACGGTATATTCTCATTAGATCACCCAAACATTCTTATACCTAGATCAGAAATGTGGTACAGCAACCATCCTGATCTTTTCATTTATTGGTAAAGCAAGAGATTTAATACTAGATTTATACAAAGCTAAGTCCAAAGACCAGCCTAAGTTTAAACTATCTGACATCAAAAATAACGCATATTTTCTTGTCTATGGTGATCTTTACCTGAGTCCTATGTATTGAGTCTTGGTACAATTATGACTATACGAAATTGATAGCACTCTCTTCTTTTTTCAGTTGTCTGTCTCATTGTTTAAGTTTATATCGTTATTTTTATAATTGAGCAATACATATTTTTGTTTTTATGAGAATCTTGTTTTTCCATTGATTTAGTGTCGTCTTCGAGATCTGACGTATTCCGCACCAATTACCGTCGATATTGAATATACACGTGGGAATCAAGTAATGTATTTTCGTTCTCCAAATTTTGTTTAGCTTTTTTCACATTCCAAGAATGAAAAGAGAAAAACTCTCCTATAGGTTGTGAATAGTTCTAATTCTAAACGTAAAGACTGGATTCTAAAATCTAGCGGATTTAGCCAATTAAATTTTTCGTGAAAGTACTTGCAAATGTTGATGGGAAGAAGCATGGCTTTCTATGCATCTTTTTACTGCCCAAGAATGGAATAGCTACAGTTGATCCTACTAGGCATCTTTGAACTGTGCTTTAAAAACTTTTTTTATCTGTAGATTTTGAAAAGTTACGCTTCAGAGACGTCAGCTTTTCAAATGATAGCATAGAATTCTCATGGAAACGCCCATTAAGTGGACTACATTAGGCAATGTCTATTTCCTATGCAAGTGCTATGCATTTATTTCTCATTTATAGTACGCACAGCGGCTTGTATTCTGTGATGCTTATATGTTTTTAGAGCACGGAATGTGGCAAAGTTGACTATTGAGAGTCATGAGATGCAGTATAAATGGAGGCAGTATTGTATATATTTGCAGAATTTTTATGCTTTTCTATAGAATGAAAATTGAAGAAAAGGTATCGTTTTGTAATGCATACTCTATATCTTTGCATTCTAGAGAGTGGTACGAAATAATCTGCCAATCGGAAGGTGACTTTTATCTTACTGTTTTTCTGTAGCTATTGATTTTATACTGAAGTGCTTTCACAACAAATCTTCTTCTCGACTTATTGCACATGCTAGCATAAGTTCTTGTACCATTTGTTAAGAGATGGAAAGAACTAATTTTCTGTAAATTTTCTCTAAATTCCCTCTGTAACTGGATACTTCCCAAGAGATTGAGAGATTTAGTATAACGACTTTACATCAGTTCCGAAGATAAATGCTTCTCAGAATAATTGAACTGCGACCCCCTCACATTTTTGCTAGTGTAGGATGTTATACGATAGATAGCCTATCCTATCTAAGGTAGGATATGGTTTGATCTTCAAGAAGGGCGTTTCCTTGCATTCCAAAGGCGTGGGTATAGAGCATTTTCAGGGACTCCACCCCATCAAGAGCTTGCCATTTCCCCCATGCCCCATCCCACTCAAAAATATGTTCTGGCATCTGTGAAAACTCCAGTTACATTTGTGAATCACAGTTATTACACATGCTTTTGATACTGAAATGATATGTTTTGAAGTCATTACTGGTTTTTTTGTAGGATGCCGATAATGCTTCGTAGTTCAAATTGTATCCTTGCAGGAAAATCAGAAACTGAGCTGGCAAAACTCAATGAATGCCCAATGGACCCTGGTATGATAAAAATTATTCTTTTCTTTATGTATGAATATTCAGAGTTTCCGTTATTAGAAATATTTTAATTTTAGGTGTAAGGCATTATTTTTTTGGCATTAATTAGGATATTTTTTGCAATGCTTGAGATAGCTTCCACCATCACCCTGCTATTTTTCTGTGCTTTTTTCTTTCCTCTTGAGATATTTTTATATTAAATACTATATTTTATATTAGTATATTATGTTTTTATATTAAATACTATATTGTATATTAATATATTATGTTTTTATATTAAATACTTTATTGTATATTAATATGCTATATATTTATATTAAATTTTTGGCAAAATACGTTGATGGGACAAATATGTAATGTCCGTTGCACATCATATGTAATGTCCGTTACACACCTTTCTGGATTTTTCAAATAAATCATACCACACTTTAATAGCCTTCCAATTCATTCAGTAATGAAAGCCTTTCATTTGCAAGAATTGAGTTAGTTCAATTTATTGTAAGCCATAATTGACATGATATCTAAGAGTGAAGAAGTGTACCAATAATTATGTTCTTTTAGTGTCCGTTGCATTGGTAAAAGTTACAATAGAGTAAAAATTATGAGACATGATACAATTTCAATGAATTCAGTGCTTTACATGATTGTTAATTAATTTTTGTACTATTTTACAGCAAATTCCTGTGCTTCTTGCTTAAGTTACTTGTATATGCACCTGGCTATATATTTTAGTTAACCTTTCGGACGCTATCCGATGTTTCATACTCCGACGAGTTTCGGACGAAAAAGCTTTTAAGTATGTCTTAAAATGTTGCCGCTTTTTCGTGCTCTTGTTAAGTTCTGTAGTATAAACAGACTATTTAAGTTATTTTTGTTGGAAATTGAAAGATTTTTAGACGTCAGTAATGTCTGTTACTTGGATATACTCTATAGATGATGTTTTCTGTATATTTGGTCATAGGTGGCTACTTCATCGTCCGAGGTTCTGAAAAAGTGATCTTGATTCAAGAGCAGTTGTCGAAAAATCGAATGATTGTTGAAGCAGATTCAAAGGGGCTTATTGGATGCTCGGTAACGAGGTTGGGAAATCCACTTTGCCAATCATAGCCATAATGCTCTTTTTAATTCATGCTGTCTTGCTTGCTGATTGCGACTCATTCCGCCAGTGACTTTCTGTGTCATGATAACGTTGATAGTTTCTTAGACAAGCTACTGAAAGTTGATCGCAAAGCCTATTCAGTTTAGTATACTGTGGGGTGACGCTAAGGAAAATTTTTGTTGGGGTGCACAACACTTATTTGCTGACAAACAGACTTCGTTCGAGCCAAATTTGCCGACAAATATGACTTTTTTTGACTTTTATCAACAATACAACGTTGACGAGCTATGTTGATATTCGGCAAATGTGCCCACAAGCTAAGTACTTTTTTTGGTTACTTTATTTTGAGTAGGCTGTTATACCTAGCTTTTTCAGCTAATTTAGGCCTACTATGCATGCCGCATCCTGGCATGGGACCCCTAGTTTAACGTCCCTTCCGAAGGACGGGGGAGTGAGCTGTCTTGGTAGTTCATCTGGAGGTCGCCCATCCAGTTTCTGACCGTACACAGCCATGCTTAACTTCAGTTAAGCTAATGGAACTGGCTGGGCCGCTTGGCCACTCACTCCGGGTGCGGCTCCCCACTAAGTACTGAGGGTACGGCTCCCTCCGCATCCATTATGGCTACACCTCTGTATATACTCACTGAAGTGATGCTGTCTTTCCTCTTGTAAAAACAGCGTTACACTTCCCACACTTGTTGAACTGTAGACACAAAAAGTCCTTTACCTTTGATATACCTGTTGCTGCTTAACTTTTCAAGAAGAGAGACAAAAATGATAAGTTGTAATAATAGTAGCATGAGTTAGTGTACCTATTTCTAATTTTTGGCTTAATGATGAAGTGCTTGTGGTGTTCGTTGGGAAATTGGATAATTTTGAAACAAAATCTTTTATTCCTATTTTGATTCTCCTATGTTGCAGATATGCTTAAATTTAAATTGACTTGTTTGAACTACTTTTTCCAAAACAGCTTTCGATGTAAGTAAAAATCTGTTCATCTGAAGCCGTATTGTGAAAAGCAATTTCGTTTGCAATTGATTAGAGGTTGCAAGTTCTGTGAATTCAGTATGATTTTATGTGCTGATTTTGTTTCAGCTCAACACACGAAGTCAAAAGTAGAACCGCTATACATCAGAAAAGTGGAAAATTCTACATGAAACACAACACTTTCATGGAGGTATTGGCCATCTTATTTTGCATTTCCTAAGCAGAAGTGACCAGTCTGACCCCGCTAGCTTTAGGCCCATTACTCTTGAAAGCATTCCTCTAAAAACCTTGAAGACAGCCACGTTTGTTGGCAGCCATCAATGGTGGGCACTTTGTAAGTTATTAGAGGGAGGTGAAAACCTCTTGAATATTGCTACCTTTTGGGCCACTTTTTAGGGAGCTTTGTGAAAGTTCTTCACGCCTGAAATTATTGAGAAGGGCGACCAACCCCCTTGCCCCATAACGTGTCCATCACTTGCAACCATGCTTAATTAACGAATTAATGAATGAATGAATGAATGAATGAATTAATTAATTAATTAGTTAATTATTTGTTGTATTGTATTGTAAATATTGTATTGTAAGTAGATTAATTTCTTGTATTTGGATGTTATAGAGGTTTGCACTTTTATATTTAGAGTAGCTTGCAAACATTTTCAAGAACAGAGACAAAAAGTGATGAGTTTTAATGGTAGTAGCATGTGTTAGTGGACATGTTTATAATTTATTGTGTAATGATGACGCGCTTGTGGTGTTCATTTGGGAATTAGATAATTTTGAAACTAGGCCTTTAATTCCTTTTTTTGATTCTCCTATGTCGCAGATTTTCTCCTCTGTTGCAGATTATTAAATAAATTGAACATGAAAGTGATGAGATCAGTTTTAAATTAAAACAAATGACAATGATATATTGGTAGTTGACATTGGTTGGTGGCCAAAATCGTAAAACTACATGTTGCATTAACTTTAAGGATGTCAACGTTGTGGTGATTTTTAAAGCAATGGGCATTGAGTCGGATCAAGAAATTGTACAGATGGTTGGAACGGAAGAAGATGTTTCCAATACGTTTGCAGCATCATTGGAAGAATGTAACAACCTTCAAGTTTACACAAAGATTCAGGTTGGTTTCATTTCTAGTGCTTTTCAAAAATTTCTCTATTCTCGTGCCGGGGCTTGGTTTAAGATTTAATTATGTTAGAAGGAAATCCTTATAGATAAATATTTAATTCAAATCATGCATCAGATGAACACTCTAGTAACTCAGTTGCTCAGAAGTTTTTTAAGGTTCAACTCACCTTTTTCAGCTTTGAAAAGAGATAGAAAGTTACACTCCATGTTTTAATGTACTTGTGTGTCTTATTCACACTTTCATAAGAGTAAAATATATATGAATGTCAATGCTTAGAAAGTGTAAGAATAATGCATGATTTATCCAAGGTTCAAGCTACATCAAAACTTATAACTTTTACAATTTCAAGTTAGAATGCTGCTTTTTTTAACTCTTGCTCTGTCGATACAATATTTATTACTATGTTCCATTTTTGTTTTCCTTATGATGAAGTAAGACATCAACAAAGATTTGAATACATTCCTTTGATTTTCAGACGAAATTCAATTCAATTCAATACACCTTTCAAATTAGGAATTGGGGTTAGTGGCCAAGCGGTTCAGCCAGTTCCATTAGTTTAGCTGAAGTTAAGCACGGCTGTGTACGGTCAGAAATTGGATGGGTGACCTCCAGATGAACGACCAAAACAGCTCACTCCGTCGTCCTTCGGAAGGGACGTTAAACTAGGGGTCCCATGCCTAGATGCGGCATGCATAGTAGGCCTAAATTAGCTGAATAAGCTAGGTAGAACAGCCTACTCAAAATAAAGTAAACAACAACAAAAGGAGTAATTTAGGAATAATATTAGGCTGAAAACCAGAGAAATTTAAGTATATTGAGGAGGTTCAGTAAATGTTAGGTATGCGTATAGAAACAAGTGTGTTTCCCTTTTTAGGCGCTGCATTTCCTAGGAAGCAAAGTCAGACAGAGAACCATTTGGGGAAAGGCAAGGACGAAATTTGAAGATGCTAGAGAGTTACTGAAAAGAACAATTTTAGCTCATGTTCCTGTAGGTATTCTGCATCTTTAAGTTTGATTATTATTTCCACAGCTTCTGAACTTTATCTACGATGAACATTCCAAAATGTACGCTTTTTAATTTCACTTCACTTCTACTCTATTGCTGCTGATAAAATGATTTTTTTAAAAGTTTTAAAATTTATCAAGACAAAGTTTCCTTTGCTATGGAGAATGTTTTATGTAGAATTACATTTGCTTTTGTATCTTGGTTACTGTCATTATTTTTTATTTCATTCCAAAATGCAATGCATTATGAAAACCTGTGCATTTTATTTGGGTGAAGTTTGTGTTTAGTCACATTTAAGATAGTTGTAAATATGAAGAGAAGCATTGAAGCATGCCACCTTAATGTGCTATTACTTTTTTGTAATTGTAGATATTTGCATTGTAGATTTCTAAGTAAATTTAAGTTCATTTCATATCTGCCATTTCAAATATTTTAAGAGGTTATTAGTGTCTTTAATAGAGGGGGTGTTCATATCGGCCAATTTTTAATAGAAGGGGGAGCGATTAGAAGGGGGTGCTCATGTCGGCATGTTTTCAATAAAAAGAGGGCGCTAATAGATGGGGTATGCATGTCGGCCGCTTTTCAATAGAAAAGGAGAGCTAAGAGAAGGTGGTTCATTCAGATAAATTATTTTCTTGAGTGGTGATTTAATTTTCTGCATGTTCTGATCATGATCGATTTGTAAAATTTAATAGAATGGGGTGTTAATAAGCAACTGGGGGGAAAGGAAAATTCTCCTGAAGTCAAGACGGGGGCCCTTCTACTAGAGACACTAGAGTAGCCCTTTGGCGACGCTGGTTTACAAGGAGCCCTCGATAATATATATTGTGAAATAAACATGCAATATTGAAAAGTAAGTAAAGTGATCCTAGAACGATCCTATGAACATTATCTAGAATCAAACTTAACCCTCAACTTTCTAAAATTCCAAA
>WIPJ01001604.1:42128-57653 GCA_018155075.1 Cassiopea andromeda
TGTTGCTTCACGTCGAATTTTCTCTCTCCTTATTTGGGAAGAGCTCGTTTTATTTCACCAGCTGATTGCCCAGCTTCATTTTCTCGTTTTTCGCTCGCTTACCATACGATAAGATCTACGTATTTGATATTCTTTTCATGAATTATATTTTTATTTTAGGAAACCTTCTAGGAATCGTACGTAATCATAAAAGATTGATTCGTACGTTTAAAATTATGCGACGAGGTGACGTTTTACATCATATTTTGCTGCTATCTCTTAGCCTTTCATAAAATGAGGAGAATGTAAATAATGTTCTTCTCGATTTTAACAAGCAATGCTAAAATCTCTTTTATTCCCTGGATTTCTTCATATTCGGAATCGATTTAGGAATTTAGGTATATTTTAAAGCTATCAATGTAGCTTTGACAGTGAAATGTCAATACCGTTTCTCAATTGCTGAAGATCTTTACTCAATATAAGCTCATATCTGCCTATTTAAAACAACGCACGAGCAACCAGTTGCATTCACTTTGACTTAGGCCCCTTGACAAAGATATCAGTTTATCATACTTTCTTATTTTTTGTTTATTCTCTGTGTAAGGGATTACATTCTGTCATTCTTTGGGTTATTTCATTATTCCTCATCACATAATTTAACGCTATATTTCGACTTTGAATGCAGTTATGAGGATGCCATGCTTAAAAATGCAATGAACAAAACAGTCTACCTTATTCCCTTACTTGTGTCGAAGAATCTGAAGTGATAATATGATCAATTACTGGGAGAGGGTTTCATCTTATACAAAGACAATGCCTAATTGTGCCTAACTGCGAAGGCTACGTTATTAGTTCCCAATGATTCAATATTTATCAAGACAAATATGAGAAAAAGAATTTTTAAAATAATAAAGTTGGCGCGGGAAGAAAAAGTGCCGCTCGCGAGGATGATAAGCTGTTTGTTACAGGGGCCTTATTCTGCTCGTCCAACCATTTTATGTAATTTCTGCCCAGAAGACAAAACAAAAGTTATCCTTTTAGGTTCCTGTTAAAAAATTCATCAGCTGGAAGACTAATTCCTCTAAATTTATCGATTGTTTTAAGCATGTGTTCTATAGCTTTTCATCATATCCCATCAGATAGGTTTTTTTCTCATTCCTACCTAAAAGTCCTTATATATTGATTGGACGTTATCTCTTAATCCAATGTATTGAATGGTTGGTTGATTACGTGTGTATTTGGGTTTAAGACTTGTCTGTAGTTATGTCTTCATGTGGATGAGATTGTCTGAAGATCAAATTAAGATGATGAGTTAGATAACGGTGGCGAAGCTCCTTGGAATTAAATTACTCCATGCAGACATTTTTGGATGTGCAGATCTTTTTGTCTGTTAATCTTTTGACATGTGCGTATTTTGATGTCAAAATCTGCCTGATAGTCATTTGATAGCGCAGACCCTTTAGTTCACTAGTTGTATGCTACACACCACAATGATTTTAATCTTGCTGCAGGAAGTTTTCTAGAATAGGCTTTTACAACAGCATTAAAAAGCGGCAACATTCTTTTGACATACTAATAAGGTTTTTTCCGTCCGACACTCATTTGAGTATGAAATATCGGATAGTGACCGAAAGGTTAACCGAAATATATAGCCAGATGGGGTTACACGTGATAGGATGCGTCAATTTGGCCCCAATAGTGGCCACTCACTCTTGTTTACTTGAAGATTCCTGGGAACGTCGCTATCCGACGTTTCATAATCTGATGAGTGTCGGACTAAAAAAGCTTTCAAGTATATCAAAAGAATGTTGCCGCTTTTTCGTGCTGTAGTAAAGTTCTGTAGCACCAACAGACTAAATATTCTTTTACATCGATTTTAATTTAGTATATTTTTCCTGTAGCTGGATACGTTAACGAATTTGTTTCAATCTACGCAAATGATTCACAAAGGTGTGGTTTACTTGCTGTCTCATTCAGTATTGTTTTTTTGTTTGTTCTGAATACTTTTGTTATTTATATCTTTTGCTTACTTTTCTAGCTGGTAAATGGTGTTCAGAAAAGACCCGATCGTAACTGATCTTGCCCGATTGATTGATCGTGTCTAAGTAATCATTACTTGTCGATCATACCAGAGTATCATTGATCATTCCCGATTAATCGCTGATCATTATTGATTGATCATTTCCGATTAAAAGTCAAATCTATACCATTCTGAGAATACTTAGGCCATTTGTTGTTGTCTTCTCGAAAAAGTCTTGAAAAAAGATAGCTTCGCTCTGTTTTTAAAGGATGGATTTGTGTATGTAGCAAGGTTCTCACGCCTCCTTAAAGTCCTAAAATATCCTAGAAAATGTAAAGTATCCTAAGAAATCCTGTAAAACCCTAAACGTT
Source organism: Cassiopea andromeda (assembly GCA_018155075.1). Taxonomy (NCBI): domain Eukaryota; kingdom Metazoa; phylum Cnidaria; class Scyphozoa; order Rhizostomeae; family Cassiopeidae; genus Cassiopea; species Cassiopea andromeda. The sequence goes on from WIPJ01001604.1 coordinate 44,499, forward strand.
CAGGAATATTTTGCTGTTCTCCTAACTTTCTCCTAAATTTTTCATAAGTTGAATTTCTTTTTAGCAGTTATGTTGCTTAGTAAATTATTTTGTGATAGTTTATCATAATACTAAATGGTCAGATCATCAATTCTCTCAAATTCTATCGTAAATGTATTTTTTTTGAATAGGCATGGTGACTTTTTCTGTTTTACCAAACGTATGATGGCCATTTACCCTATTTATATCATGTCATCTGAATGACCTTTTATCCATTATTTTCCCAAAAATGCCTCAGCGCTTACCGAATTTCTCTAGAATCTGCAAAAAGTGAGCGAAGAAATATCCTAAATTCTCATAAATATCCTTAAAAATGAGGAAAAAAGATTGGGAACCCTGTGTAAGTGCATGCAGGAGTTGAACAGGCATGCTCAAAAGCTTGATCAAGTTTTTTAGCCATAGTATACTTGGTAGAAGACTACTTTATGTCCTTTGTCTTGATCTTATGAGTTATTATTAGAGAAGAATGCTAGAGTACTATACGGATATATGGGCGAAGTAACATAGCGGTTAGAGCGAATGTTTCCCTTAGCCATATTGTCGAGATAAAAGCAGCGAGGAAAGGAACTGGTCACCCTACCTTACATTACGATGGCTCAGCACAGGTGTCTTGTCTAACGGGCACTCCCATACATACGAAATTTTACGGCACCTACTTTTTCCTTTACTATACTATATGAATGGACTAAGGAGATTGTGTATAGATCCGCAGTGTTGTTGTTGTTGTTGTTGTTGTTTACTTTATTTTGAGTAGGCTGTTATACATAGCTTTTTCAACTAATTTTGGCGTAATATGCATGCCATATCCAGGCATGGGACCCCTAGTTTAACGTTCCTTCCGAAGGACGGCGGAGTTAGCCGTTTTAGTCGTTCATCTGGAAAGTCACCCATACAGTTTCTGACCGTACCCAGCCATGTTAAACTCCAGTTGAGCTAATGGAACTGGCTGGGCCTGCTTGGCCACTCACCCTGCTACACAGTGAAACCAGCCTTAGTGGCCACCTTCATTGAACTGTCGCTAGCCATAACGGTCGTCATTAACCCAACACTTAAAATTGATTTGCTTACAATTATACATGTACAGAACGTCCACCTTCTATAAGGCCAATATTGGTCAGTCATTTGTGTGACCGGTATGGACAGATTTCACTGTATAGAAATTTAAGCAGTTTATTGATTGTGGTATTAATTGATAAATGAAAGAAAGATGCAGTTTTTCAATAGAGTTGGCAACGATTTGTGAAAGATGAGTAAGAAAATCATTTAGATTGTACATGAACAATCAAGAAGAATTATATTAAAGATTTAAGGAAAAGCGAAAGAGCGAAATGACAGATTCGACCAACTGGCTGACCAGCATAATAATTTATTTTGTCGTACAACCCTGTATTTTTGATACTTCCTTATTTTTGGCGTGCTTCTGTTCAATTACTCTCAATAATTCCTTCTAAATTTTAGATGTGTATACATAGCATCAGACGGCGGAAGAATGTGCAGGTAAAACATAGTTAGACCTCAAAGGGTAAAACTTCTTTGCGCTAGCCATTTCCCAGTTGCTTTTCATTAGCTTATTTTATTGCTTTACTGGTTAGTTGTATTGTTTGCTACCAGGTTAGTTAAGTGGTTTGTTGGTTTTGTTTGTTAGTAAGTCGTTGCATTTTCACATCTTAAGGCAGACTGGGAATTGTGGTTGCATAAACCATGCCATGGGCAGCGATAGAATGATTCCTTTAGATCATTGCCACTGAGCTTGCATAGATGGGAAGTTTTGGTTTCATTTCATTCTAATTTTCATTTTATTCTCATTTTCATTTCATTGCACTTTTTATACATGGATACCTTCAGACCAAAACGAAGGCTGAGTTCTAGGGGAAGTGGCTGGGAATCTCAGTCAAGTGGAGATCAAGGCAGCAAGGAAAGGAACTGGCCCCCCTACCTCACATGCCGATGGCTCAGCATAAGTTTCCTCTCTAACAGGCACTCCCCTACGTACGAAAGTATACGGGACTACCTTTACTTTACTTTACCCACCTACACTCGATATGCTGCCAGATATCTTCACTTTTTATGGCAGATTTAGTTATAGATGACGAGGAGGGATGATGACTATGACGACAAAGATGGCGATGATGTTGACGATGATAAATGAAGATTATAGATGACGATGATTGTAACGATGAGAGATGTTGATGACGACAAAGATGACGATGATGTTGACGATGAGAAATGACAATGACGACGAAGACAGTGATGATGTTGACGATCATAAATGACGTTGACGACGAAAATTACGATGATGTTGACGATGAGAGATGACGAAACTAAATGAAAATGAAGATGAAGGTGACGATGAAGATGGTGATGTCAATGACGGTACTTGACGATAATTGATGACGATAAGAAATGACGTTGACGATCAGAAATCTTGATGACGATGCTGGTGAGGTTTGCTCATATATTGGGTTTAAGTCTTTCATAATTGCCAGCTTTTGTATTTGCAATTGTTTTGCTAATTGATGGAGCTTTATCTACTCTTATTGAGTATTTAATAAAAATTCTTGAAAAGTTTGTCATGATGTAGCCACAATTTTTATTTTGTTAGACCATATATTATCGTAAAGAACGGAGTGCCGCTTGTCAACCAAAATCACATTGAAGAGTTGATTGCCGGTGTTAGGTAATGCATTTCTCTTCTAATGTGCAGTGTTTGTTTTTATTTTGGATCTTAAAAAATCTACAAATCTCATTCTTGAGCGGTTTGCGGAGCTAAGTCCTCTTTACTATAGCTCAGTTAAATCTGATTATGCGTGTTTTTCTGAAGTTCATTAAGTAAAAAGGTGTTTCAGTCACATATGTTTGTAGGTCAGTAATTATGAAATGTGCTCTTGTTGTGGGTGGATTTTGATTGAGTTGAAAGCTATTATTCATTTAGAAACAATTTACAATAAAAATTCTGCAATAAAAAACCACGATCTTGTCACCAATGATTCCATAAAACTCCAATTTTATCCCTTAGCTACTATATATTTAGTGGGTTTTATCTAGAGCTAAGTCAGTCAGACTACGTCTTTCTGAAGGGAGATTAGCAAATAGCTCTTCCTTCTTGGTATTTGTATCTTACGTAAGCAAGTACGCCTCAAGCATGTACACTTTTTTTATGAGAAACTTGGATCGGCCCCTAGGACTATAAGTTTCTTAATCTGACGTAAAAATATTGGCATTCTAGTACTAAGAGTTTCTTAATTAGTTTCTTATTTTCGAGACTGAAACTCACATTGAAAGTCGAACACTGCTGGGTGGATATAACCGCTCAACGTCACGAAAAATATCCAAGCAGATCGTAATAACAAGTTACAGTCTTTTTCAAACATAAATCGTACAAATTAGTGAGTAGAAGCAAATCAATGTACCCTGTTTTAGACAAATTGATATACAGTTTCATAATTTTTCGTGAACATGGTACTAGAGTTTCTTAATTTTTTGACCTGCCTGGTACTCATTTCTTATAAGCAATTTTCTTATTAAAACATGTAATTGAGTTAAAATTAGGAATTATTTGCTATGAGATATGACAATTAGTCTCACACTGTGAGAGAAACTGAACTATAAAGCACTAAGCCATATGTTGAATAAATGTTGTAAGATTATTATTAGATGAGGAAATATTCAAGAGACTTTATTATAACTAGTCTAAAGTACTTTGTAAGTTTTTAATGTTCTGCTAATACTACCGGTTATTTTATCGATTTGCTATTTTCACCAGCTAGCTATCAACCTAAGTTCGCGATCTTATTTTCCACTCAAGCTGTATATAGAACTGCTCTAACTTGTCTGTATGCTATCCATGCTATAGTGCAGGCTCCAAAAGAGCTGATACTCCCCATTGAAAGCGTACCAGGGTCGCATTTACCCCATTACTACTGATTGGCAGTCATACACATTTGTTTTGATAAGAAACCCGGTTTATAAGCAACCTAATACTAGGCGCCCTAAAATTTGAGAATCTTTTAGAACTACACTTTTTTAATAAGAAACCTAGCTCAAGGCCTGGTGCTAAAAGTTTCTTAAAAGCTTCTTAATTTAGCAAATTAAATTGCTGTGAAAGCGTACGCAGAACGTGAATGTAGCAAACTATTTGTCCTATAACAAACAAAAAGTGTCAGTACGAGTTAATATTTAAAGTAATGTCATTCATGTTGTTTTGGTACAGCTTTACGTTGAACCAGGTAACGATTTCAATGTGCTATTTGTTTAAAGTTTCTTAGTTCATTCCTTGTACTTCTAAAAGTTCGTTAAATTTTAGGCTGTTTAGTACTAGGTTGCTTATAAAGTGGTTTCACATAAAAAAGCATGTCAAGAAAAGAGACGTTAGACAAATTACATGCATAATCCTTTACCTATTTCAACGAATAGATGAACGAACAACGATGTGGACTTGACACTGCTTTAGATTTTAACTCGTACTGACGCATTTTTTTGTTATAATACTAATACTTCGCCACACCTGCGTTGTTTGAATTTCTACTGCAATTTTGTTTTCTAGGTTAAGAAAGTGTTAAGAAACTTGTAGAAACATTTCTTGGGAACCTTAGAAGAAGGGCCAAGACGAAAAACTGAAAATATATATATTGTTTTTTGTCGTGGCCCTTCTATTAAACTAGTAGAACTAGAATGTTTCCAAAAATTAAGAATTTTTTAATTGAATCTTTTAAATTAAGAACCTTAAACCAGGTTTCTTAGAAAAAAAGACCGTATGAATACAGGTAACTACAATATCGTTACACTTTCATTACGTATACAGAGCTTTGTGAACCAGAAACATAGCATGATATGAAGATTCTTTGTTTGTCACATAGGAGCTTTCCTGATTTTCTTCATCAAGGCTTAGTTGAATTCTTGGATGTCAACGAAGAAAATGACGCTGACATTGCTCTGTACGAAAATTACATCACAAAGTTAGTTCATGAAGAGCTTCTTCATTCTAGTTTTTTTGTATTTAATTTGCCCTCTTCTTTGTGTATTTTCCGGCACAACATGCCCAAAAACTTAAATTATTTGAGAATGATAGCCGCCACGAGCAACATTGTAGATAAATCAGAGAGAATAGCCAGTTTTCATTTGTGTATTGCCGTCGACACATCAAGTACATTAACATTGACATACCAGTTATCTCAACATTAATGAATATGGAAACAATTGGGGAAAAATTGTTTGAAGATGGATAAGCTATCCCGAAACGTTTTGTATAGGTCTCTAGGATTTGTCGATAAGTATTTGGTATGTCAAGGTAACAGGTATGTCAAGGTAAGTGATATGTCAAGATAACTGGTATGTCAAGGTAACTGGTATGTCAAGATAACTGGTATGTTGAGATAACTGGTATGTCAAGGCAACTGGTATGCCAATGTTAATACAATCGATGTGTCGATGGCAATACATTAAAAACTGGCTATACTATAATGTATGTATTAGATTAACTTGGTTATTGCATCATTAATCATTTTACCTCGTTGTACTATTAGATGTACTGTGCTGTTACTTGTGAATGATTGAATAGAATGATTAACACGTGGTTAGAGTTGGAGTTCAGTTGATTATCAGAGATAGAGAAGAAAACACGAGTGTATTTGTGGAAGCCTAACTGTTGCAATACTCTCTTATTTATTCAAAGTGTTGCTTGTCGTGGCTATCATTTTTAGATTTAAATTTATATTAAAGTTGCGCTTTCCAACTGATGTCTCAAACTAAATCAGGTTTGGAACCTGCTTGGAAAATCAAGTTGTGCTCCTTAGAAGCATGACTTCTTAGAAGCATGACAGGCATTCTTACAAGCGTGATAAATATTAAATGCAGTCCATGCCCAGAGACACGTACGATCGCATGTGCTTTTGTCCAAACGCGCGAAAGCAACAATACTAGCTAAGGATCGCATTTGGCAACATAACTGTCATCTTTGCAAGCGCACTTGCTGAATGTAAGCTTTCTATGTATAGCGTTTCATCGAGTGGCGTTGAAGCAGCATAGGCTTCAAATCTTGATTGGCTAATAAGGGAATCACATTATTGGTAGAAATCCTTCGATGGTGATTCCTTTGTTAGCCTATCAAGATTTGACGCCTATGCTCCTTAGAGCTACAGCCCTCAAATCTTTCATACATAGTATTGTCATGATGCTACTACGCACGTGCGATTTGATGCTCGAGCACAATTTTCTTCAGGGCATGGACTGCAAATGCAAGCATTAAAAGGCATGTTTCTCTGAATATATTTTCCACTCCAGATAGTTGCAATATTGCATAGTAGAACTGAATATTAAAGAAAGATTTGAAATTTTTTACAGGCATTTGTAGATGCTTATTGGTAGTGAAGCATCAGAGTTGAAATGGCTCCTGAAAACACTCTCTGTAGAACCTGAATAATAATTTGCTGATTTTTTTGGAAGTTGAAAGTTAGCAGTCTGAAAGATAGCGATAAATAGGTTTTCATTCCCCATGACCCGTTACAGCACAACCAGCCTTCATGACATCTGTGATCAGACACATCTTTTACTTGTGTGCATCAATACACACACCGACCCTAATTGTAGACAGGATAGATAATTTAATTGCTAAAGATAGCCGATACTAAAAACTATAGACAAGTCCAACCACCTGCAGAAGCCTGATTCTATTGGATTTTTGTAGTCTTTAATTTCCTAAGCCAACCAAATTGTGCTTCCTGATCACAATAACTAAGCTATTTGCCCTGCAATGAAAATAGACGTTATTGTCTGAGAAGGCCAGTTTTTGCACCTTCTTTGTGTTTGACTTAATTTATCTAAAAAACTTTATTACAGTGATAAAATGGTCCCAGATGACATCCAATTTTCTATGTTTGTATGAATATCCGTTTGCAGAATTTTATTTTTACCACTGATTTTGTCAACAAAATGACAGCTATGTTCTTTCCAGATTTATTTGAGATTTCAATTTCCTATAGTATCAATATAACTTTGTCGATATACTAGTGAAAAATCAACAAACTATATTTGGCAAAGTTTTTCTTCATGGCTCTCCTACTGAAGTTCTTAAAAAATTTTCACTTTCATAATAATGTCTCATTCGCTAGGTCCTTCTATATGTTACAGATGACTAAGTTTGTATATACAGTCTGTTTTGAGGCATTAGATTGTAGGATATAATCTGCAGTTTCTCCTCCAATGACATGCTTCTGTCGCTCATATGTTTTCGCAACAGGGATACTCTTTGTTTATCTTGATAGATGTCGCAGAGACACGTTATCTATCTCAGTGTTTTTCAACTTTTTTTGTGCCAGGGTACATTTTTACATTGGAAAAATCTTGCGGCACACCACTACCAAAAGTGTTACAAAATAACACTTTGCAAAGCAACATAGTAATCAGCTACCTGTTGTTACATGGACAGGTATTACATTTAGACCCATGAAGAGCCTGAACTGGAGGTGAAGGGGACACAGCATGTACCAGAATAGCCATTTTCCATAAGTAATATGTGGGGAAATAGCAGTCCGGGGGCTTTCCCTCAGAAATTGATCCCTCAACCTAGCTTCACCAAATTTTGGAGCTTTAGAGCAGAATGGAGAAGGCTACACGGCTTTTCTCTTTCAGCACTCATTGGTACCAAGATTGAGACAAGGTTTAGTTTGTTGACGCACAACTAAATATTGATTTCGGTATGCCATATATCATAACTGTGTTGTGATACTCAAACATTCTAGAATGGGTAGAAGTCAATTCAGAAATGATTAAAAATTTCAGTTTTGAGCACTTCTGTATTCAACCTTGGGGAATTATTGGGGGGAGGTAGTGCCGCTCTGCCCCCATTGTATACGGGCGTGATTACATTAGTTTGCCTGCCCCACGGACACTTGACAATGACATAGTTGTCACGGCACACCTGAAGATCTCTCCCGGCACAGCGGTTGAAGATCACTGGTGTATCTTGGTGGACGCCGCAAGCATATACGTCTTTATCTCAACCAGAGTTAGGCTTGAAGTGCAGTTGTTGTATTGGTACAGTTCTAGAATCATTGCTAGAGCAAGTGATTACTGTTTAGAAATTTATTGAGGAATACCCAAAGAGAATTTGAATTTGTCTGTTCGTAAGCACATGTCACTTTATCGTCATGATTAGTTGAAATATTTATTGTTTGGTTAGTAAGTAATTTCATCAGTTAGTACTACTTTTTCTTTCTGTTTCCATCTAGGTCAACAACACATTTGGAAATTGAGCCATTTACAATGCTAGGTGTATGTGTTGGGCTGGTGCCTTACCCACACCACAATCAATCACCTAGGAACACTTATCAGTGTGCCATGGGAAAGCAGGCTATGGGTATGCTTCAATAGATTCCTTATCGCAAATACATGAGCGAGGTAGCATAGTGGTTAGAGCACATGCCTCCCATGCGGAAGGTCTAAGGTTCGAGCCCGACTCGATGCCCTGACTGAACGCTCGCTCACTGTTCACCCAGCAGCAAATGGGTACCCAGTGGGAACACTGGGGAGATAAAAGCGGCGAGGAAAGGAACTGGCCACCCTACCTCACATGCCGATGGCTCAGGATAAGCGTCCTCTCTAACAGGCACTCCCCTACGTACGGAAGTATATGGGACTACCTTTACTTTATCGCAAATACAAGAAAGTCATACTCTTTAGCTATTTGGTAATTTTCTTCGCTTTTGAAAAATGGCCTTGCTTATTTGTATCTCATTCTTTCTCAATTTTGCTCATGGTGTTAATTCATTTTCTGTTCTTGTTCTACAATGCTGTTTCTTTCATTCCTGCTCAGTTCTCTTTCAATTTCGTTTTTCTTTTATTATCCCCTCCTTTCTCTTTTTCTTCATTGTTGAATGTTAAGCATTATCTTTTTGAAGTATTGGAGAAGACATGTTTGTAGCAGTATTAATCTTTTTGTTTCATTAGGCTCCTCGCATGCCTCATTCAGATATCTACGATTTCTTTAAACTTTCCTGAATTTTGTCATTGCTGTTTGCATTCTGCAGTTGCTACTCTTGTATTCTATGAGACTCCGTACCTACTGCTCCCTCCCAGACTCCTACAATTTATCTTTATTCAAATGTTATTCCAGCATACTTGATCTTATCTCCCTCCCTATATACCGTAAATTCTCTTTTTAGCCCCCTCTCAATTAAACCCTCCTCTCCAATAAGCCCCCTTTTTGGACCAAGAAGTTTATTAAGCCCCCCTAGAAAATTTTGAATACTACCACGCGTAAGTGAGCTTGATAGAAGTAAGTAAACTAAGCTAGATCACGCATTGAAAACATAGTTCCATGCTATCAAGAATCAAAGTCATTCATTGACTTACTGCGAATAAAACCGTTCTATACCAACAGTTGCTACACAATTTTTCAATTTTATTTGTTCTGTTCTGAACTAATGATGTATGAACTAAATAATATGGGTATTTTTCTCTATTTTCAAACAGCAAATATTTAGTTAATTATTGAAAATTTTCAAGAAATTTATTAAGCCCCTGTCCAATAAGCTCCACTCTATAGTGCTTGAAATTAACAAGCCCCCTGGGGGGCTTAATAGAGAATTTACCGTGTACTTACTCTTTTTTCTTTTGTTTGGTGCTTTCCTGTACACCTAGACTCTTTTTCTCAAAATTACATGCTGAAAAGCATTTATTTTGTTCTTTTTTTTAGGTTCTATTGGATATAATCAAAGAAACAGAATTGACACTTTGATGTACTTGCTAGCCTATCCACACGCACCATTGGTTAAATCTAGAGTAAGGATCTATCTTAAAGCTTCTGTTTGATCTGTTTTTTCTTTCTTCAGCTCCACATTTTCAGATCCCACCAAGTTGGTGGCACCCTTCTTTAAATGTGGCCCTCTACCTGCAACATTCGATGGACCCTACATACCTTTGAAGTCATGTCTAGCCCTATTAGTTTTGATAATTCTATTTTTATTGATCCTTCATCGGTTAATAAGATCTTATTGAAAATAACTCGGAAGTTTGACTTGAACCATTTTGCATTTCTTCTGTGCTAAGTCTAGTTGGCTTGAATAGCAAATTGCTTTTCTGCCTTCTAATATACTGCAGTTACTTTGGAATTCTTGGCATTTCGTATTACATTGTTGTGCAGTATGTAAATTTATATTTCATTTCTCGCAGACCTTGGACATAATCAACTTCGATAAATTGCCAGCAGGTAAGTAGAGCATGCGGATGCTACTCGTTTTTTATAGGAAAGCCACTTTTTTGCCTTCAACTTAATTTTCTTGACTTTTCCTCAAGTTGAGCTTGAGATTTTCCTAAGATTTCCTTCTATTACTTAACTTAAACTGGCTTAAATAGGCTACCCTTTCCTAGTTAGTCTTGCATACTCGAATTTAAATTCCACCTTGAACATGTTAGCATGTAGTAATGACGTATTATTGATTTTTTCATGCAAATTTGCTTTTGAAATTAAGCCTTGTGATTTTCGTAAGATTTTTTTAAGATTTTGACCATTTCAGTCTCTTTTCCTTACAAGGTTTTTCTTACAGAAAATAACGTGTATACAATAAAATAAACTCCCTGTCTGGGGATTTTTGTCAAGTTTGTAAATGAGCACGATAGACTAGTATTGGTTTGCGCCGACCTATTATTGCCTATGCTTCGTCAACGGTGATTACTGATGCCGAATCTGAATATTTTATGGTGTTCACTGGGAGCGTTTTTGTATCTTTATGTCTAATTTTATCTTCCAATTTCACAAGATGTTATTCTATCGTTTTTTACCTACTGCTCTTGGGAAATATACCACATTTTGTAGATTCTTATAGAAAATACACCGTTAGGAGTAAGTATCTGCAGTTACTTTCTGTCTCAAGGGTAGAAAAACAATAAGAGCTTTTTCATTTGCCCTCTAGATTTAGAACATAAGGAATTTTCTTCAACTCTTTTTGTTCATTTGCCCACACTTTTGACGTTTCGCAAATAAAATTTACTTATTTGTATCATTTTTGCTATTTCACACCATGTAAAGCTCATCACAGGCTACAGCTTGAACTCGGAGAGATTTACATGTGCAGTCTTTATATGAAAGTCTTTATGTTTGTTCATAGGACACAATGCAACTGTTGCCATCATGAGCTACAGTGGCTACGACATTGAGGTTTATTTTCATGCTGTTTACATATCTTTTCATTTTGATGTCCACTGCAGTCCATGCCCGGAGACATGTGCGATCGCACATGAGTGTGTCCACACACGTGCAAAATGTCCAGCACGAGGTAAAAGTCGCCCGTGCCAACATCACCAGCAACCGTGCAACCGCACATGTTAAATAGGAACTTTGTTGTCGCAACTGCAACACTAGTGACTGTCACCTGCTTTCGTATCTCTGCTTTATCCTGTATTATCCAATATGAGACATTTGAAATGCTTCAGCAACAAGAAACTCTGTATTTCGGATGTACAAATATTGGATCACACATGTAATTCCAAATAGGTAAAAGCAATCGCTGTTGCAGACAAGGACACGTGTGCAAATTGACGCTCTTGCATCTATTTCTTTCTGGCATGGTCTGCCACTGCTGGGCCAATCCTTAGGCTTTGGTATGCAGAAAGCGCCTTCCCAGCGAATTATAACCGCATTCAGAAAACAGCACCTTCTTGCGCAGCTACAACGCTTGGTTGAGGTTTGATTGAGACAATTGTTAATGAGGAGTTAAATAACGAATCGGTCTGGAATTTCAATTAAGAGTCCCACCTTAAGCTGGAAAAAAGCAATTTTGCAGTTCTTCACTTTTCAGAGCTGAACTTTAGAGTGATTCTGAAGAATTTAATTTAATTTTGCTTAACTTCTTAGAAGTAGTTCCAGACTTTGATACCATAACTCGATAGCTATAATATTAATAAACACTGATAAGAATAACTTCTAACTAAATAATTTCTTTTTTTTAAGTGACATTGCAATAAAAGTGGCATTTATTTAATTTCTCAATGTCTCTATCTTAGGATGCATTGATTTTGAATAAAGCATCCATTGATCGAGGTGAGCATATTAATTAGGCTGCATCTTGTATTCTTGTTAGTTTAATCTTAATCTTTAGCTTTATATTTATCTTTATTAATCTCTATCTTCAAGATTTTGTTTAGGTTGCTCTATTTCTTTCTCGAAATTTTGTAAGTTCTTTCCCATTCACTTTTTACTAGAAAAAAATTCCTAAGAAAACCACGAATTTCCTGCACAACCTTTGATGTTGTTCAACTGTTTTAACGATGTTACATTATCTTGAAAGATAGTGGACAATTAATGGAAAACACTGGCAATTAATATACTCTAACATGTAGACTATGACAAAAAGGAAACCATGCGAGCTCTTTGTATTATTGTGTTATGCCAGAGAGAATGCCAGACCAAGCGACAATAATTTTCGGAAATGTTGGGAGGAAAAAAATCAATTTTAGTATACTAGTTCATCAATGATCAACTTTTGAATGCTGATTAAAATTTGAAAGTCCTTAGAAATATTGAATCAACCCTTTTGCATAAGTTGTTTATCGGTTAGAGTTTTTAATGATAGTTTTGTGTTTTGCAAGGATTTGGCAGATGTCTTGTGTATAGAAATACTAAGTGCAATCTCAAGAGATATGCAAATCAAGTATGTTTTTGTCTTTACCACACAGTGCATTATGCTTTCCAATGAGAAGGCGAGATATTCATCTTATTATTTCTTTAGTTGGCACATTCATTTATTGTGTTATATAGATTTATCATTCTATCTGTTGAGTTAGATGGTTTTGAATATACTTATAATTAATTAATGAGCTATTTATTGGATTGCTTAATCACTTTGTTACCATATTTCATAGAAGTTTCATTCATAGAAGTTTGTATTCCATAACTGGATTTTTATTCCATTCTAGACATATGATAAAGTGATGGGTATGTATTTTATAGCCTTTTTTAATGCCCCTCCTCCCCACAGACTTCCCCCACACACATCTCCCACATATCCCCCAAATATGTCTCTCACATTCCCCCTACACACCCCCTCTGTTGAATTTCCCCTCCTCCACCCATGTAACAAGGTGGCCAACAAACTCTGGAAGCCCTGGAAGACCCTGAAAAAC
>WIPJ01001604.1:66822-107112 GCA_018155075.1 Cassiopea andromeda
CATACATATTTATATATATTTATATATATACACTGTTTATTACACCTTTTTACTAAACATTTACACCCGTATGCGTATTTTCAGCCATGCAAGCACCACCAGAATACAGAGATGTTCCAGTTAGGTATGTTTTGATTTAATATATACCTTGCAAGCACACATAGCTGAAGTTATTGTTCTGGAGGGACAGGACCTGCCTGCGCAATCTCTCAATAGGGGGGAGGGGCAAGAATCTTATCTGAATATTTAATCTCTGGGTCAATGATTCTGTTTGGGGGGGAAATCTTGCCAGGTTTTTCCTTTGTAGACATTGCCCCTCTAATGCAGCCATGTGTCTGATACTTAGTGTATAAGAATTTGCTGTGTTACTGCAAATACACACTGAAACTCTTCTTTGAAAACGCAGCTGGATTATAATTTTCAATAGAAGAGCCACTACGAGAAGCATGACTGAGAATTCCTATTATCTCTATTTGATGTCACTTTTCCATGTGACACTTTAGATGACACTTTTGATGTCAGTTCATTAGACTAAATGTACTTACGATGACATAACCATTGAAGATGGTATGCTAATTTTTAAAGACATAACCGTTGAAGATGATATATCGTTACGAGTAAGACACAACCAGAAAGACTTTTCCTAGAAAATACCGGACGTTTCAAAACACCGCGTCTCATCATCAGCTGTTAAATAGAAAGGCAATAGGGGGTTTTATAGACAGATTAGGAAAAACAAGTGGGAAAAACGAGTAGGAAATCGAGGGAAATTAAAGGGAATTCACGAGGAGATGATCGAAGGACGCTAAAGAAGAAACAAATATCAGAGTAAATGCCTAAATAAGGAAAATTTTATTCACCGTATATTTAGCTTAGCATTCATTTTAGAGGTCATAGTTCACAGTTCATAGTTCAGAGTTCAGAGTTGCGAGTTCAGATTAAGAGTACACAGCCAGTAGTTTTACGTCACGAGCTTAAGTGAAGAGTTTCAAACAGAACAAAATCTATGCAATTATTGTAAATATTTGGTTGATTCAATGCTAGTATATATCCAACGAGAAGTCTAGTTCATTGTCAAGTCTTGCACTGATCCACAAGACTATAAAGTTTACAACAGTCTGAGCGCTTAATCGAGGCTTTACGGTATTTGGGGTGAAACCCCCCGCCCCCCTCCTCGAGTGTCTCTGCTATACCACAGAGACTTGCCAAATTTTTGTTATTTAGTGAGCCAAGAAGCAGACAATGATTCAATTTAGAAATTGCTTGCGTTTTTAATTTGTTTTAGAGCACTGTTAAAATTTATTTTGGAGAGATGTTTCCCGCTAAAATACCACTTTGAATTTGTAGCTAAAGCCTTGGCCAAGCGCTCTCGACTTCTAACTATACATTGCTCAACAAATCTCGAGCATTGTTGAGGGTAGTCGAAAGAGGGTGGCCACACGCTCTCGACTTTTCGCTCGACTTAGAACATGCCACTGATGCACTGTTTGAATGCGTATAACTTCCGCTTTTCAACGCTTCTTTTGTAGAATCCTTTGTTCACTAGTTAAAGAACTCTAGCTGCATTTGCGCATGCTCGACAACACTTGACAATTTTGAGCTTGACCAAACTTGACCCAACAAAAATAGCCCTCTCGACTTCAGACCCTGGCCAAACGACTCGATTTTTCACTGGAGTTTTTACTCGACAAAATGCGTATGCTTAACAACACTTGACAGTTTTCAGCTTGACCAAACTTGACTCAACAAAAATAGCCCTATCGACTTCAGACGCTCGGCAAACGACTCAATTTTTCACTGGATTTTTTACTCGAAAAAAAGCGTATGCTCGACAATACTTGACAATTTTGAGCTTGACCAAACTTGACTCAACAAGAATAGCCCTCTCGACTTCAGACCCCGGCCAAATGACTCAATTTTCACTCGATTTTTCACTCGACAAAAAGTCGAGAGAAAAATCAAGCCGTTATGCCACTTTGTTGAGTGAGGTGAATGGAGTCAAGTGATGTTGAGTACAGTTTGGTCTTTGTCAAAAAAATCGAGCAAAAGAATTTTTTGAGTGAAAATCGACTCGTTTGGCCACCTTGTCGAGGAATAATGAAAGCATGCGCAGTAGCGTCTCACTGGGCGGGCAAATATTTGTGATGGTAAATATTTTTAGCTGATATACGTTGCGGAAATGTGAGTAGTTAAAAAGTCGCGTGAAATATCGAGTCGTTTGGCCACACTTGTTCGACTACGCTCAACTTTGAGATCAAATGTTGAGGAAAAAATCGAATGAAAAATCGAGTCGTTTGGCCAGGGCCTCGCTCAACAAGTTGGCCAAACACTCTCGAATTTTCACTCAACATGCATGTCGAGTGTTGTATAGTGAAAAATCGAGAGCGTTTGGCCAGGACTTACGCTTGGTATTTGACATGTCATTGTGCTTCTTAATTCGTCGCTTTCAAAAAGTAGTGGGATGTATTATAATGGCCGCATTTAGATGGATTAGGAATGTTATATCTCTTGCACTTTCCAAAATAGAATTCGTTTATGGTAAATGGATTTTCCTCTCAACCTGTTTGTGGTCCCATTAATTAGAAATGAGTTTAGATGGATTAGGAATGTTATGTCTCTTGCACTTCCAAAATAGAATTCGTTTACAGTAAATAGATTTTCCTCTCAACCTGTTTGTGGTCCCATTAATTAGAAATGAGTTTATTGTCCCGCGAGCTATCTCAATGGAGACAGTTAAGGAGTAGAGAATTTGGTCGAATTGAATATTTTTCAGAAGTGTTCTCTTTGCCCGAACTCATAAGACTGCCATACGATGTCCGCCACGAATCACAACACCCTCGTTATTTTCAACGAATTGCATACAATAATTGTTTTAATTTGATATCCTCAACTGTCTAACTGGCAGGTGATTGAAGATGCATACTTACTACCTTAGGTTTTCTACAGCCCAAATTACATAGCCTTGCTAGTATTGGATGAACCCGAAAGAGCGTATGTTGTAATGATAGTCAATTTGAGGGCTGAATTAAATTGATAGCAAGTACTGCTGGCATGGTCATGCGCGAATGGTCAAGGATTGACCCGATCTTAGCAGTTCTGTTCCATCCTTCCAAATACAATGGGCCTATAGGATGAGGAGTTAGGAAACCTTTCTATTTACTGAGGTAATATTGTATTTGATCGGGTTCTCGAGTAGTGGTGCTTTCCTTCTATTTCGAAATATTGAATTAATAACTTTAGTTGAAGAGAAATTAGATTTCTTCAATAATTCAGTAAGGTGAAAGATAGAGAAGAAATTCCTCAACGCTGCATTATTTGGCTGACCTGGACGTTGTATCCTAGTTTAAGTTAATGATTTCAGATTTTTGCGACTCAAATGCTACTTGGAGTTTGCACTGAATCTGCAATTTTCATTGCAAAAAAGAAGGTACTACATTTGTTTCAATTTGCATTGCAAAGAAAGAAGGTACTGCATTGATTTCAAATGGTTGTGCACCCTATCCAGAACAGAGCACCTTACTCCTGCTTCAACGTTTGAATGGCTTCGACAATACTGCTTAGGTGCAGAACAAAACATCTGTAAACGATTGAAAGAACAATGCAATCTATAACTGAAGCGGATTACTTGACTGGTGGTGAATATTTTCATTGTTCGCCATTCGATTGGGTTGCTATATAAATTGGAGCCTTTTCCGTGTGAGAAAAGAAGAATAGAGGACAGCAATAGACAAGATTTGGCGCTTGCTTGTAAAGATTTGTGAATGTAGACCTGAATTCATGCCAATATTGAACAAGCCGACAGACTTTACGTAGATGGTGCAAGTCTAATGGTTTTCAATATACACATGAGATGACAAGGCTGATAGTGTATGCGGAATATATCAGCGTTCTCTTCTGATGTACGGAGATAAAGAGAAACTTTTCTCGAAATTGGTTTCTCACGTAAATACGTATCGTTTGTCTTTTCGTATTCTTCATCAAGTTGTTTTTACTTAACGGTAAGAAGAAGCTACCCGTAATCGTCGCATACTGTATCAAAGTGGTGTACGTGAACGTCTCGTATGTCAGTCGGAAGTGTCTTTTAGCTTTCGAAACTTAAATATCGAGAAAATTTTCTTATAAATATGATATGTACCTTGCAGAAGTCAATTCGAGATGGCAGAGTGTGAAAACAATTTTTCGTCCCTATCCACACCTCTTAGTATTGCTCTTGGTGTAGCAAATTCAACTATTGGCATAATAGCACTCTTTGGTAATTTGCTGGTCCTTTTTGTATTTTACAAAGACAAGAAGTTACATTCCCGTTCGTCTTGCTGTCTACTTTCCTTGGTAATGACTGACTTTTTGGTGGGAAGTTTGCTGCAACCGTTGTTTCTATTCCAGCTCTTTTTCAAAGACGCAAGAAACATGTGCGGCTTGAATACATTTCGAAGAGTCATCATGGCTTTGCTTATGGGAGCTTCTATGAGCTCCATAGCATTGATCAGCTATGATCGCTACCTTTTGCTGTCAAAGGGAAACCAGTACAACACATACATGACGCCACGCAGAATGGCGTTATTGATATTTCTGTGTTGGTTTTTGCCGGCGGTAAGTCTCCTGTTCAACACTTTTTTAGAGCATGGTTACTTCAGTGCTATGATTTTTGTCTACACGTTCTTGATGTTATTGGTTATTTCTTGGTCTTATTTCAATATCATGAGAATTGTCAGAAAGAACGAAAGCCAGCTGGCCTTATCTCTTAGCAATACACAATGCAGTAAGACTTTGTGCGCAAGCAAGAACAGAATCAGAGCCGCAAGGGCTGTTATGGTCATTTTGCTTTGTTTCGTTTTGTCGAATGCCCCGCTCACATGCTACCTTGCGATTAGAGCTGGGAGCTTAATTGCTGGCAAGAGTTTTCTGGAACCTCGAACTATCGATGTCCTTTATGTTACAATCTTATCCATTACAATGGTGAACTCAGTCATCAATCCCATTATTTACTATTACCGAATACCAAATTTTAGAAGTTACTTGCGTAAAGTCATGAAGATACTGGTAGTAAGCAGAGTTGATTGTCAGAGCACCAATCACATTGAAGCTAGTCAATGCCAATAAAGAAATATACATGCAATGTCTCAATATTTACTGTATGTTTCTATGTATGCATGAAAGTATTTCATACGAATGTATTACTCGGCTGTTTAAAAAGTTATGAAAAT
This sequence comes from Cassiopea andromeda, assembly GCA_018155075.1. Classification (NCBI taxonomy): domain Eukaryota; kingdom Metazoa; phylum Cnidaria; class Scyphozoa; order Rhizostomeae; family Cassiopeidae; genus Cassiopea; species Cassiopea andromeda. The sequence continues at coordinate 72,027 of WIPJ01001604.1, forward strand.
TCAATACTGGATTTTTGAGACTTAAGAAAGTATATATATGTATTTAAATTTCGATTATCTGTGTGCAAACTGTTAGGCCTATATACGTTATGTTAGCTGCCCTCTGACAGTTATGCTTCTATCATATACTAAGATTTATCATCATATTAGGTGTACTTGGAGCTTTTTCACTTTCCACTAATGTGCATGCTCAAAACATTGAAGCTCAAAACTTTTTGTGAAGAAATTCATAAGAAAATTTTACTATTGGAACCATGAAAAAGTTAAGAAGGGCTCATTAGCCTTACAGAGCCGAACAAATTTTCTTACAAAAACTATGTATTATTTGTACCATCATAGAAAGTAGGAACAATCATAGACTGTTGTTATAGGAGTCTTTTTATAGCTAGACCCACCCGTCATTTCACTTGAATATCTTTTAGCCCGGAAAGGAAGTGATTTTCTAGAATGATTATGGTTCGAACTGTTCTTAGATCTTGCCTTTGTTTTTCGTCATTTTGCAGCTTAAGGACCGTCTTCCTCCTGGTTATGCTCGAACATTATCTTCAAGTTTCAGTAATGTTGTTTAGTACAGACAGCTGGTAATTTTAAGATTCATTATATGGAGCAGCTTAGAATTGATGAAAGTAGACAGAAAATCCAAGTATCGTCTCACTTGGTGACTTTAAGATCGTTAGTTGCAATGCTAATTCTTTTGACCTCATTCATTATGAAGGTTACCCTATTCATCAGGACAGGCCCAATCTCGACTCCAAGCTGTCATCTATTCCTATTGTTTATTTCTAGTGTACTGTTTCCCTTTTCTTCTGATTCCTTTTTGTGTTTGTCTCTTCCTTCTCCTAGTTCATCCCTTGATCATAGTTTTTTACTGCCTATCCACCCCCCTCCCAGAAATCAACACTGATCCAGCCTATTGCTGTGTTGTACGTTCATTTTACCATTTCCGTCGCGAAGCGTTTAAGTTTTCTTCGCACGATCATTTCACGCATTGTTTAGTGAAAGTCATAGAAATGTTTTTTTCAGTCGTCATTCTCGTCTCAAGACTTGAACGAAATTGAGAAAATTTGCTGGTTTACTGTTAATTTGCCATTGATGATTAAGAGATTCAAGTTGGAATATAGCATCAGAATTAGATGAATGCGAATATGAGTTCTTTTTTTGACTGTTAAATATTTGATCAGTTACTATTTGAAGTAGAAAAGAAGAAAGTCGTTTTGTGTTGATTTAATTAATTCAGTTTAAAGCAAAGTTTTTAGGAGTAATTATAATTCAAATATAATCATTCATTTACGTTTTTTTCTTAAAGAACCTGTGATTCCAGGATAGGTACTTCCAAGAAATAACACAGAAATGAACACAAATCGATTAGTTTACGATTTACACTCTTTTTTATAAGAACTAGTAAAAATTGAAGTTCAAGCTGGCTGTTCTTAAATTTTCCCCAAATCTTGAGGCTGAATTGTTGTTAATCTGTTCTCAAATAAGTAGCGTGTAGGCCATTTAGAAATACATAGAATGACAATATACAAGACGGCATGGGATGTTTTGATTGATTGGGAGCGAAATAGTACAACCAAGATGGTCTCATTTGAATATTAATGTTTTTATTGAAGAAGTTTACAAATAATTATAAATAGACAACGTCAGTGCAGTACCTAGTTTCGCTAGAAGCAACTAATTTGCGAAAATGGAAGACAAAGTTTCAAGGACATTTCGCGTCTATTTGGTAGTGGAAAGCTTCTGCATCGTATTCCGAAAATTCATTTTACGACAAGGCTTCAGGCTCAGCCTTGTTTTCGTAATTTGCTCTTAATTTGTTCTTAATTTTCCACCAATTTTCAAGCTCGTGCTCTAATAGAATATCTCTTATATAAGATAATAATAATTTTATCGCTTCGCAGATTTTCTCATGTACATTAATTAGTTGGGTTCATAATTTGAAGTTTCCACAAAATGATAGAAAAACTTAAGTGTTACATAAATGTTCATAGAACTCAGTTGTTGTGGAGTCTTTTGGACTCATTAATATTCATATTTTGATTATCCGTACTTTTTTGCATAGCTTGGAAGAGTCCGGGTAATCGAGGTTCGACTGTGACTACACGTAATCTAATCAGTATGCTAATCTATTATAATTTATTACATATTGACTATATATTGAAGCTGCTCTGAATAGTGAATAGCCAATTCTATGGCCTTCAGGTTAATTGAATGCAATTGTGGAGTTTTTGAATGGAAGTCTCATCTTAACAGCATTTTGAGTATTTGCCATATCAATCCATCTTGTTAGAATCAAATGTTAATTCCTCTCTAGAAAACAAGTAGAATTGGCAAATTTGCAGAAATAAAGAATAGTTGGTGAAATCTTACCCTTACTGTCATTAGGTCATGATACACTACAATGGAATTGGAATCGAATTTGATTGAAGGAGCATTGAATTGAAAATTGAATGAAACTGAGTTTGAATTGAAATTAAACTAGAACAGAATTGAAATTTAAGTAGAATGGAACATCGAAAGAAACCCACAAGATCATATGAAACCATATGTCAAGCTTTACTGATGGACTTTTGTTTTTTCTGTCTGTAATTGATAGATCTCAGCTCAAACATCCACTTTCTGGGTGCTGTTTATCAATAGCAATGCTTGCAATATTGTATTGGCGATAAAGTAAAGTAAAGGTATTCCCGTATACTATCGTACGTAGGGGAGTGCCTGTTAGAGAGGACACTTATCCTGAGCCATCGGCATGTGAGGTAGGGTGGCCAAGTTCTTTCCTCGCCGCCTTTATCTCCCCAGTGCTCCCACTGGGTACCCATTTGCTGCTGGGTGAACGTTGAGCGAGCGTCCAGTCAGGGTATCGAGTCGGGCTCGAACCGTAGACCTTCCGCATGGGAGGCATGCGCTCTAACCACTATGCTACCTCGCTCATGTTGAGATTGTAAGCTGGATGAATTCATAACTATGCATTTACCAGAGAAGGAGAAAGAAAAGGTATGCTATCAACAGAAGAAGAATGATACCACCCTATGTTGGCTTTCTCCTTCTTTTAATATGATCACATAGAAAGCAGTGACAAGAATATTATTGTGATATTTAAAATGGGCGTAGTCAAAGGCATCGTCTATATGTGTCCCACAACACACCCCCCCCCATGTTACAGTTTTACGACGGCACCATTGAAACTGGTACACGACTGCTGGATTCTTGACACCTAGGAAAGCTGATATGCTCATGTACATTTGTATTCCCCAGTATTTGTATATAAAACGACTCCGTTTCAATATGTCTACTTTCTGTGTTAAACATGCTATAGTCTATTTCTTGTTACTTAAGGCTTACATGAAGCTTTTAGCACCATCCTTATGTGCACATGCGCAAACTATCAAAAGTCTGGAGCTGTTTGCTAAGAAGGTGGAAAGGAAGTTTCGAAGTTATAAGCATGAAAATACGAAGAAACCTTAAATGCCTGATCAAAGATAAATGTACCATAAAAGATGAAAGGAGCGTGTATTCAAATTTAAACGACTTGGATACAACATTTTTTCATAATGCATGATCTAAAATCTCAGGGCTTCCTTTCTACATTTTAATAGTTTTGGGATTCGTAACATTTGAGGCCAGTGACCCGATCATTTTGAAATTAGTGTAACAATATTAACATAAAGTAAATCTGAGACACAAAGAAGTTGCCCGGTAACGAAAACTTTGCCTGCGACATCTAAATGAGATGTTTTATCTACAGCCAATTTTTTTAAAATGAGATGTTTTATTTAATAGATTTTTTTTGCATGATTAAAGATAGCGACGTTTGTGATAGTTGCCGCATTCATTGAAAGTTTGCTCAATCTGCTTCATGATGGAAAAGAGACAAGGAGCTCTCCCTTTAGTCTTATTCAATTGTTAGTTAGAAGACAGTCAAATCACTGAATACCATCAATGCAACTGCACTTTTTAAAAATATGTTGAACGTTTTGCTTTCTTCATTACCTAACAAAAGGTAGCTAGCTTCTATGTTCCTACGTCATATTATAAACTATTGTAACGTTTTTCTCAAGCATTTTTGCCTCCATGGTATAAACAAAACGTTGATACAATGATTATACACATTGGTGGCGCCAGAGAAAAAATACTGGGGGGCTAGTGCTGCCACAATGCTGACAGTGAGTGGTGTCAAAGAATTTTAACTGACAAAACCAATCGTATTGGCTGAAAAAAACTAAAATAAAAATATCATGGATGTTGTAAAAGTGTCGACATTGCTGCAACACAACTGGATTTTAGTGTGTATTAAGTTTCAGTGTTCTGTAGATAGTTAGCGTTTTATAGCATTGTACGCTGCATAATAAAGTTTTTGGTTCATGTCTTGTTTATTCGGATGTTCTGCTAGTTAATGTGTCGGTTTATTCAAGTTCTTATTACCGCTCTATTTGTTTAAGTTCGTATATTGTGTTTATCTTTACTATAGCATGTGGGTTTAGTGAAGTAGAATTGAGGAAGCTAGGAGCTATTATAGGACAGTGTCTAATTCCTACTTTTGTTATATGATATTAGTGAAGGTTCATTAGCTTAGAAACATTTATTAGATAGGGGTCCTGATTGCTAAGTAACGACAGTTCTGTTGTAATAACTGTCATCCGGTTTTTGCTAGAACCTTAGATAATGACATCTTTCGCATTATACTTATTGTAGTTTTTACTCATATATATTGAGTCGTGCATTAGTTATCTGAGATTCGTTCCAACGTGACGCTTGCGAAAGGTCATAGTTGCGTTTTTGGTGAAGAAATAATATTCTGCAAAGAATATGTTGTATTTGTTATGTTGATTTATGAAAACCAGTAGCCCCGTTACAGTGCATAGAAATTTAGGGGCCAACGGGGGGCTTGGTAAAATTTTGGGGGCTACAGCCCCTAAGCCCCCCAGTAGTGCCATCCCTGATTGTACACTTTGATTTGCAACATGCAAAAGCTATAGCACTAATGTTTGGTTAGCAAAATAGTGTAACAGTATTTTCATCCCAGTATTCATGTTTCTTTAGTTACAAAGGACCAGTACCGTCATATGTTGAGAAAGTTCTTATCACATCAACTATGGAAGAGGTCTGTAGTCCCTTACAATTTCTATTCTTTTGTGTTCTACACGTTTTTTTTTATAAGAAACCACTTTATAAGCAACCTTGTACTTGACAGCCTAAAATGTAAGATACTTTTAAAACTACTAGAAAAGAGCTAAGAATCTTTAGATAAAGGGCACATTGAAATCGTTACCTGGTTCAACGTAAAGCTGTACCAAAATAATGTGAATATGACTTTGCTTCAGGATTTAACCGTACTGACGCATTTTTTGTTATAGAACAAATGGTTTGCTACATTCACGTTCTGCGTACACTTTCACGGCAATTTTGCTCGCTAAATTAAGAAACTCTTAGAACTGAAACGTGACCAGAAATTAAGAAACTTTTGGTAGTAGACCTTGAGCTAGGTTTCTTATAAAAAGAACTTGTATGCCATTTTTTGTTCGTCATCTTTAGCAATCTGTTCAATGGTGCATTTTCTTTGAAGCTAAGTGTCTTTCAAATCACATAGTTTAACAAAATAATTCCGAAAAGCCTAAAACGGATAGATTAACATTCCAAAGTATTTGATTTTCGATGGTACAGTCAACAGCAGAAGAAGCATTTTGCGTTTGAGAAAAAATGATCATGAGCGTTTTCGAGACTCGTGTTCAAACATCATTTTAAGACTTTGCCTACCTGTTGTAACTTAGAGGTCTATTGCAATTATTATGTATTAGTGCACCAGGCCAGTTTGTTGAGTAATTGCTATAGCCAAACGAAGTTTAGGTAAAATGATACCCACTCAAAGGTTTTCAGTGGAATTGTAAAAACTTTAAAATCAATCATTTTATACTTCATTGGAAACATCACCCTGCTTCCTGGGTTTATCGGATCCAGAGCTGGGCTTTGGGAGGCCATCTGATTCATTCTATTGTCTTTTTCATGTGGGAAGTTTCTTAACGCTATTGTTTGCTATAGGGAATATTGCCGTTAGGAGGGGCCATGGGCCTGTGACCCCCCTTGGATTCATCCCTGTTTGATATGATAAGTGATTTGATGTGACAATGATGTGATTTGATGTGATATGTTGTGCGATGTGATCGGATATGGTATTATGCATGATATTAAGTGATATGGCAATGATGTGATTTGATATGCGATATGATATGCGGTATGATGTGCGATATGATTTGCGATATGATGTGATATGATATGGTATTATGCATGATATTAAGTGATATGGCAATGATGTGATTTGATGTGCGATATGATATGCGATATGATATACGATATGATGTGATATGATGTGATATGGTATTATGCATAATGTTAAGTGATGTGACAATGATGTGATTTGATATGCGATATGATATGATATGCGATTTGATATGATATGATCTGCGATATGATGTGATATGGTATTATGCATGATATTAAGTGATATGGCAATGATGTGATTTTATTTGACAGTGATGTGATGTGATATAATATATTTTGAACTATTTTTTGATTTGACTTTATATGATTTGCCGTATTACATATAATGTTGTATGATATGACATAGTATTATATGATATTTGATACATAGTATTGAATATAAAATATATGATGATGTGTGGTAAGAAATAATATATGATGATATACATGATACAACGTATGATATATACAACATTGTCAAAGGTTTATATAACGGTTTTTCCCTCAAATAGTTACCAGTACTTCTTTGCTCTTTAAAGTACCTTCAAAGTTTTTATGCTTCCAACTTTTGTCTAAGGGCCATTCCATACGTTCTGGACTGGACACAAAGATTTTCTTCCCTTGCTACATGAAAGTTAGACTTAATTTTGAATGATTGATATATGCTGCTTGTTGGTTAGTGGTGAACAAAGGATAGTGTCATATGCCAAGGAGTTGATCAAGGGGTGTGTGTGTGTGATGTGTGGTTATTCAGAATAAATGTGTTCCGGACGGGGCACTTCATGGAATGGCCCACAGTACTTTCTTAATTCCTCCATATTCTTCTATAGCATCAATTGTTTCTGTTGCAGGCGTTCCTTATCAAAATCTTACTGCGGCAGACACGCAGACCTGAACTTGGTGACAAGTTTAGCAGCCGTCATGGACAGAAGGGGTAATAACATATATGTTTGGCTGTAATGCTGCTTAATATATTTTTTAAATTACATCTATAAAATGTTTTAATTGTAACAGAGTTCTGATTCGTTTTTATTCTCTTAAATTTGGCACTACAATTGCATATCAAGTCTTACTAAAGCTTTCAGAAAGTGACCTGTTTGAAATACCCTGAAGATATGGGTAACCTCAAGAGATGTGATATTTCCTGTTTCCAGAATTCCAGCACACTTTTGCTAATTCTTAACTGCATGCAATTTGTTGCTTTTCATTTGTGCAACTCTTCGTCCTACTTTCTTCTAATTTCAGTTACTAGCTACTTATTTTTGCACAATAATACTCACTTTTCACTTTCACCCATTTTAATGTCAATTTAATTGCTATCCTGTTTAGCGTTTGTGGCCTAATTGTGAATCAAGAGGACATGCCATTTACCGAGCAGGTATGATCATGTGAGAAAGTAATTTTAGCACCCAGTTTACACTTGCAGTTTTGTCTCCTGTGATTGAAATTTTTGTCGTCTTAATGCCTGTTTATATGAGGTTGGCTGTCTAACCTAAGTGAGCTGTCTCGCTTTAGTGAGATCTGCTTGCAGTTGCCCACCCCACATGGGTGAGATCCATGAGAAATGTCAATGGGATCCGCGTCAGGTGGGATGCAGATTATCCATGTAGATTCGATCAGGTGGGCTGCCTCACTCAGGAGGGCTGGAAGTCACCGTTCCACGCATGTGCAAACATGTTTTGCGCCGAAGCAGCTTATGTATGATATCTTAATTGACAATGGCCGACAACTCAACCTCGACGTAAAACACAAAGTAAACAAGTGGAAATAAAGGAATGTCTTGTTTTAGAAACGCAGAGAGGAGACTATCCCACCTAAGTGAGATGGCATTAATTTCATGTAAACACCAGTGGAATCGATCTCACCTTTTTGTCGCCAGCTACGATAAATTTTTTCAGCAGCAAAAGCAATTTTTTGGGAATTGAACTGTTTAGAAAATGAGCTGTATCTGAGGAATCGTTTGGTACAGCTGTCGGGAACCTATGACTCGCTAGCCACGTGTGGCTCTTTTCAAGACTGCATCTGGCTCTCTGGCTTGCAGACAAATCTTAGCGGACTTTCTTCAAAGTATTGCAAAACAGTGAATACCTCCAGCATGGCTTTCGAAGGTTACCACTGTTGTCGTCTTCAGTTGTCACATAGTCCGATTAACCAAGTCAGTGTCGAATCAGACGATTTTTGTTGTCCCATGTGACACCAATGTCTAATTGTATGGCTCTCATGGAAACCCATTTTAGATATGAGGCTTTCATGGCTCTTTCAGCCAAAAAGGTTTCCAGCCCCTAGTTTAGTAGAACACAAATATGAGAAACTAGCTATTGAGGTCTAGAGCGAAAGATCTTTACACCTCATTAAATGCATCTTATATTTGGTGGTATAGCTAGCTCGGTATAGTAAGGCCTAGTTATTAACTTGATAATTAGTGTTCTTTTTGGTTTACACAGGGATATCAATTGACGGATATTTTGGGGGGATGAAGAGCTCAAAGTTTTTGACTGACAAATTCGGCCATCATTCCCTATTGTTTCTAATGTTTCCGATTGGCAAAGTTTTTTCCGATAAACTATTTTCGAACTACCCTCAGTTTTTCCGATTGGGTAAATGATTGGAGATAATAATTGATTGGAGATAATGGAGGAGATATCACACTCCTCCACACCCCACCATATTTACGTGCTTTTCTCCTTCATCCTCTCCGAGAAGCTGCTGCTAGAATATTTTTTGGTCCCGTCCTTTGTTGTAGGAAGCCAGTTTAGAACATTTTGAAGAATGATGCTCCAGCCACGAAGCCAGGAGGGGGCATAAGGAGCGCTTCCCCCAACTGAAGGATATTGCTTGCCCTTACCCACCCATTTGACTCTCGGTTATTTGGGATCCTGTTATTTTCTTTTCTACATTTCTGTTTGAAATCATAGATTGAACTTTTGCAATACTAATTTAGCGATGTTTGCAAAGGGCCCGTTTCCAGCATCAATGAAATTTTTACAGTTTTTCTGGGGACTAGCCCCCAGACGCACGTTTTTATCTATTTTGCACTATAAAAGGAATTGGTCATATTATTGTCAATGAAAAAGGCTTGGTGATCAAATCATTTCTGCTCAGAGCCCCCAAACTCTACCTGTTCCCTGTGTATTCAATATGTTTATATACACTTGCCGCACATAAGTATTTCACCGCTTCAACCAAAATGGCGTCAATTTTGAGAGAGGAAACTAAGTAAAGGAACTGGGCTCTAGCGATTATTACATAACTACCTGTACGCAAAAGTCAAGACCTGGCCTCCACATTATCGCATACTTAGATTATAGGAATTATTTGAGCAGTGAATTGTGAACAGGTTAACATGAAAGTCTAGGAAATTAATGCACATCATCTTGAAAATTCAAGAATGTAAAATAATTGATAATAGACAATCTTTCTGTCGTTGTATTACTAATATTCTATGGGGCAACCACGCATTGATTGGACTGCAGAAAGTCTCCTTGAAATCGATTCGTAAAGTTTTGTTGGGCATTCACTTGGAATTCGTTGCCACACTTCCTCAATTCACAGCATTACTTTATTTCGGATTGCCAAAGGACCTCTTTAGTCAAAATTCATTTGCATTTTATGAATTTCCAAAGGGTTTTCGATATCATTTAAATTAAGATTTTGTGCTGGCCAGGAGAGAAGACTTATTCCCTCATGCTGAAATAATTTTTGTGCTTTGGCTCGATTTTGCTCGGTGTGGGGGTACATCATCTTGGTGGAAGACAAAATGCCTATTTCAGTTATCATACATGGCAGAAATACTTTGGGGGTACATTTTATCGTAACAGTGAGACATACTCACAGCATTCACTTTCTTGCTACGTATCACCAGCTTTCCATAACCATTAGGCCTAATCTACCCCAAAACATGATGGATATCGCATTCCTGAATCTTGGTTGGAAGAATCCTGGTTTGTAGTTCTCTACTGGCAAGCCTCCAAACCCTAAACGTTATGGGATAGTTTCTTAAGCCAAAGCGTCATTCTTCAGAAAAAACAGCATCATTATAGCACTTTGCTAGCCTTTAACTGAAAACCTACCAGTAGCTCAAAACTGAATTTTCTCGTTTTCAGTGTTCTGCATTTACGAATTTTAGAAACCGTATTGTGCAGTTTGTTTACGTTTATTATCGAAAAATTTTACGTGAGGAAACATCTTTATATTTTCCCGCCGCAATGATAATTGAAACCGCTGTATTAAACTAACTATAGGAATTTGAATGGTGGCCTTATCAAAATATGGTAAATTTTTGCCGCCATTTTGGATGTGGTGGTGAAATACTTCTGTGAAGCTAGTGTATTTAGGTGTGGCTACCACACTCGGCGGACCTGGTCGCCCCCTATCTTTTGCCTTCATGACTGTGCATTTCCTATTGTGCTACCATCTCTTAGTCGGGAGAGACAAGGAAAACTAATTCTCCAACCCCCAAGCTCTTGTTAGGGTTCCCCGCTTATCAGATTTTAAATTTTTGTAGGAGAAACCTGCAGAAAGTTGGTACTTTTGTTGAGTTATCCAAATAATGAATGAGACATATGTGGCAAGAATCCGAAAAGTATTTGCTTCCAGCGATCTTATATATCTCTTTCTTTTTTCTAGGGAATCTGTCCTGACATCGTAAGTATAAATGACGTTTCATTGAAGAGCTTTCGTTTTCCATCGAACGTCTTATCTCCAGGCGATTGAGCGACAACATACGATTGGACGATTAAACGACAATACACGATTGGACAATTGAACGACAATATGCGATTGGACGATTAAACTACAATATACGATTGGACAATTGAACGACAATATACGATTGGACGATTAAACGACAACATATGATTGAGCGCCAATAACAACAAGCAATACGCAAAGTACTGACATTTTGCATTGAATTCATACTGTTATTTCACAAAACTGAACTATGGTGAAGGTGAAAACATTGTTTTAATTCAATGTTCCCGGCCAAATGCCCAGATCAATTTGTCACAAGCCCCTAGTTCATATAGTAACTAAGATTGAACTTCAAAAAACAATGCACGGGCCTGTTTAGTTTTTCCTGCCAAAACCGTTTCCACAAGCTTGGTATAAGCCACTTGTAGCAATGTATGCAACTTCGGTGAAAACCAGAGCTGGATTTATGTTATCTTCAAGATAGCGCTTTGACCACAGTTTGTTTCTCATGCTATTGACGGACATTGCAGAATTGTCTTTATGTATACCTACGTTAAATGGGCCTCTAGAAAAAGTATTTTTTTTATACTGGGATGATTGAGTCATAGAAGAAAGCAGATGCAATTACTGAACTGGCGCAAAACTAAATGCTTGATCATAAACCTGTAAATTGATCAAGTTGGGAGTACTCTTTAGACCAGGGGTTTCCGTCTAGCGAGAAGCCAAGAGCCGAATTTTATATATAGTTCAATGGTCACCACAAAGAGCCACAACAACACACATAAACATCAGCCCTTCCCTGTACGAAAATATCTTATTGGACTCACGCAAAGTGAACATACTATCATTTGATAGCGAAAAGCAACATTCAAATATTATGGAAAGACCTTGCACACTTAAATTTTTGACAATAGCTCACTCCTCATCTCGCAATTCTTTCGTCTTAGCCACTTCAACTATTTTGTTTATAGCTGTGTCATTGATATGGCATTTCCATTTTTATTGAACTCCTCGATAAATTTCCTAGCGTTTGACTCTAAGTTTAGCTTATTTCAATCTTCGAGCATACTTTTATTTTATTCATTTTTATTTCTTTAATCTTATTTACCCACAATATCCATTCAGCTATACTTGAAACTTGCTACTTGAAAAAAATTTCATGGATAGATAAGAAAACAAACAAAGAAGTTCTGGAAATGATGGGAGAGGAACGGAGATTGTTAAAAACTATTCGTCAGAGACAACTGAGATTCTTCGGGCACATCGTTAGAGAAGAGTCGATTGAAAAGCTGAGTCTAGAAGGCAGAGTGGAGGTATGTAGGAGCAGAGGAAGACAGAGACAAGATTTTCTTCAAGGTCTGGCGACAGCGGCAGGAACGAAGTTAGTGGAAATACTACGGCTAGCACAAGATAGAAATGGTTTTAGGAGCATGGTCGCCAATGTCAGACCCTGATATGGCACACAAAGAAGAATACTTGAAACTAAGTAAACAAATACAATATTGCATAAAGAAAATTAAGCTACCATACCACAAAAATAACAAATGTGCTACAATGAGAAGTATTTTATTGCTGGCCCTCCATGGATTTGAGCAAATTAGGGCTACAATAGTGTCTTTTAGCTCAAAAGATGAGATTTCACCTCTTTCTTAAATCATGCCATGGTCTCGACACTTCTAATGGCCTGTGGGATACTACTCCAAGCGTTAGGAGCTGTGCATAAAAAGCTTCTTTTTGTATGTTCTAATTTTAGCTTTTGTACATGTAGGTTCTTCATATTCCTAGTGTTATGCTTTGATAAGGCAGACATCTTGGTGGATTTATTTTGTAAGCCTTCAGGACAAAGCACATTGGCAATTATGAACATCATAACTGCTCGACCAAATAGCATACGTAATAACTGAAATGCTTATCTTTGTGGTTGTAAAACTCCAAAAAATTTAGATGCCATTATGATTAGGGTGTTGTAATACTTTTGTCCATGGCTCTACACTAGACCTAGTGTAGCTAAGAAACACACACTTCAATATGAATGCAAGAGCCGTATGAAACTCGGCGAAGAGCCGCATATGGCTTAGGAGCCGCGGGCTAGCCACCCTTGCTTTAGAAACTCCGATGGGAGCGAAATGACTTGTTCACTTATACACAGAAGAAATTGTTTGGTTCTCAGTTAGGTTCCATGTTGATTAATATCTGGAGTAGTCCTTTCCAAATAGAAACTTTATAAATACATATGACTTTATTCACTGGAAATCTAAAATAGATATAGCTTTTGTAGATCTTTTACAAGTTATGATATCATTCAATTTGAATGAATTTGTTTATCAAATTACCCTTCAATTCAGTCTGCTTTACATGTATTAAACCAGGCTCGCCCCAAGCGCGAAATGACCTTGATTAGTTTTTGTTGGTGTAAGTACAAAAGTACAGATCAACGCGGGTTTAATTCTGGCTGGGGATCATTCACCCTTTGCGTAACGCCTCTAGGGAGGAGGGAGGGTAACTTGATTTGTTACGCTATTGTTTAATTTATATGGCGAGCTATAGTACGGAACGTTACGACAGGGGGAGGTGGATCTGAAAAACAGTAAATTTAGCGCTACGTAATGGGGGAATGACCCCTTGGTTGCTGGTCCAATTGCTTAAGAAACAGTTAATAAATAAGGGGAGTAACTCTTCTCCGCGGTGACCATTCCTATTCGTGCTATAACACGGGGGTTACTATATGATTTTCCATTCATCATACGAGCAACTATAGTTAGTGAGTCCTTTAAAGTGCTTAGCTTCAGGCATATCATGCTAAGTACCATGCCTAGCGTCAAGTTAACTAATAGCAATATTCTTTAGAAAATTGTGTCCACCTGTTCTCAAAACATGATAGCTATTTTCCACTGGCTGCCAGATTTTTTCCATATGCCTACCCTTGTTGCTGCCCATAGTTGCTGGCCATCTGTAGATATGATCATGCCTTGGGCAGGATCCAATGAAAGTGATGACACGTCACTTGCAACGACAGATTTTTTCATGTTGGAATTGCTTTCAGCTGTTGCCCACCGTGAATCTTCAATTTGGAACCCCTCATTGAATGGATGATTGCTCCAAAAATAGGTAGCACCTAGTCGGCCTATACCATACAGCTCTCTTTTCATAACGTCTATACCCTTTAGGGAAGCAATATAGTTAATTCCATGCCACACGCTGCTGCCCTTCATTTGTCTGTAACAGAAAGGCGCGTTTCTCCTTGCATATTTCGTTCTCCCTATGCAGAAGAAGAATTCCTCATTGACATCATCGTATAGCATACTGAATTGTGGAACATTCAATCGGACTGGCTGTAGAGAAATACTCTTTGCGTTCTTAATTTTGCATTTGTATGGAGTGAATTTGTTGATGGTATTCTTGACTGCTCCGTTGAAGCGTTTTAAGTTGTCTGTGTACGTGAATTCTACCAGCAGTGCTCCGCTGCACTTTTCTCCTTTACCTATTGCTTTAGGGATTACCATTTTGAATTCGATAGTGGCGAAGTGAGAGGTGTACAGTCTCAGCTCATCTGTTTTGATGTGGATCAGTCCAGGACTAGTGATGTTTCTCGATGGAAGCACTATGAATACGCTTCTTATGTATGAATTTTTCATTCTTAGTGCTTTGAGATCTAAGTAGGTTTGGTCATAGTAGATGAAAATATCAATATTGTATGCGTTGGCGTAGCTTTCAAGTTTTATGTGTGACAGGGAAACATTAACTTGAACAATTTCCTCATCCATAATTTTACGCTGGCCAAACTGAGAGACAGTTAGATTGAGAGAACTTTTGTCTGGCTCTTTTCTTTTAAGATGTTGCGGATAACATACAATGCTGACTTGGTCTTTTTTTTCGACGCTTAGTACGCCCCAACCGCTTCCACTAGGCTCCAGTGCATCCAGAACCTTCATGAAAAATGAAAGTACTACTCCATTACATTGAATTGTGTACATTACTCCATTAGATTAAACAACCTATCGCTATCCTAGTGTTGTTGAGATGAACTAGAACACCAGCCTAGCAAGGTGCTATTGACGTTTTACATAGTTGAGGACTTATGTGAACTTGGCTATTAGTCGCAAGTTAGGGCAGTGAAAGTACTCTTGGGTGCGTAATAGATTTACTAGAGATTCTTTGGCCTGCAAGTAAAAAATATCATAAGAAAAGTACGCTGATTGCATGTGTTAGATGGTTCAGCGTTGTTTCATTCTGAAGACTTGGGTATGTTACTTTGATAAACGTTTGTGACAAGAGACAATTGCCTTTTCTATAACATTTTTAGCGATTTTCCAACCCCATGCCCCCCCGTGTATTCTAGCCTTTCCGCTAACTAAATTTTGGGGGTTTTCCAGCTCCCCGACTATTAAAACCCCCCTTCTATTAGGCACCAAAGAGTAGTCGTTTCTGCAGTAGAATGCAATTAGTTTGTGCACACAAAATGGAATTCTTTATAATTGATGCTCCCCCCGGAAATGCACTACACCCCGCTACCAACAAGTATGCATATAAATGCGCTGTACTCTTTATTGTGTTGATGCTCGTTCCCTATCCTAGTAAAAGTACCTAGCTGCACGTGGCATACTAATATATACGGCCTAAAGACTAAATACGATTAGCTGAGATAAATTATTATTATTAATGCAAACACTACACTCTTGATAACTGGGACTCCCAAGGGGAATCCGAAATCAGCCCCAGTTAACGGGAATCCCAGTGAAGTGGAGCTCTCTATGGTAGCCCTGTCCACAAGTTGCTCGGCAACTTTAGACTTGTTTAACAACCTTCAGCTTGTTGAGCAACTTTCAGTGCATCGGGCAACCTTTAAATTTTGGTGTCTCGATAGTCAGTCATGCTCCTGCTACGAGTAAAACAATTAAAAGTGCAGAATATAGCTTGTGTCGAGAATATATTTTTCCAGTCTTTTAGTTTTACTATTAGGTAGCACGTGTTTCTATGAAAAAGTGTCTCTAAGAAAATAGAGGCTGTAATAGAGCAACAGTTAAGAAATTTTTAAGAAAAACGGGTAGGCCGAGCTTGAAATGCTAACTGGAAAAAACTGAGCTTGTAAGAAAGATTTTTGATCAAGCTAGAAAGTATAGAACGCCATCCATTAAATGCTTCACAAAACTTGAACATTTTATTTCTTGTTTCACAGTTGCCTAATCTAGGTTGTTTTTGTTAATGAAAATTTCAAGACTTTACAAAACAGTTAAGAAAAATCTGAGATTTGATGACAAAATGTAAAGAAACATCCAAGCTGAAGACAGAAAATTTAGTTCTTTTGAGAAAACGTTCATTTGTTCCAAAACTTATCGAGTAGTTAACCATTCGGTGAAGATGGGCGTGTTGATATTTAGGTTGGCAACTTTCTTGAAAAGGAGCAACTTATCAGGAAATTTCGAGCAACTTGTGGACAGGGCTACTCTATGGGACTAATGGTCACATTGCAGTTTTAGCCCCGTTCAAGCTGAGGATAATGTAAGTGAACAAATGTCACCTCATAATTTCTATGTATGCAGCGGTGTAGAAGAGAGGGGGCGCGGGGGCGCAGCCTCCTAGCTGTCACTATAAGGGGGCTCAGCCCCCTAGCTCTGTAAATTTTTTCGAAGTAGAAACATAGAAGAATCAAAATTTTGGTCTAAAAGCTCTTTTTTATTCAAGAGCTGTCGAGAAATTGTTAGTCTACAAGATATAGGGTATTAAAAATACATTGTTTTTTGGATTACATTATTGTTTTCTTATATCACTGCGTGGATTAACTGCAAAGTTTCTTATAAAGATACATACAAGAAAAGATCCCCCTAGCTATCGATTTGCTTCTACACCACTGTATGTATGTGTTCATTTGGACATAACCATTTATGATTTTCATGTAGGTATCAGCATTTACCCTTCTCTTTACATATTAGTAATACGTAAAGTAGTATTGTTACCTTCTATGACATCATTCCTTTTCTTGTGGGGAAACATATTTCAACAAATCAACGATTGATTTAAAGTAATGCTTATGTAAGATGTTGTCCTCATTCCCAGTTATGCGGAGTAAAGTTGCCGCTTGGACCCTCGAAACTGGTCCCACTTAACGGGAGTCCAAGTTAAGCGGAGGAAAATATATAAAAACGTGTAGGAATTTTCAAAGGGAATGGAAAGTTGTCCCACTTAGCGAAAGTCCTAATTACCCAAGGTCCCAGTTATCGAGAGTAGACTGTAAGTAAATAGCATCGATCAATTTACCCTGAAGCTAATGGTCATGTTCAGTAAAATATAGCTTGGCTTGCTGACATCAATTTCGTAGAACTGCGATGAAATGAAATGTGTGGATTTGTTCCTTAGTGTTTCGTATGCTCTTTGTCCATCTACCACTTTGCCGTAACTTAGAAATGGTGAAACGTACAGCCCATAAATGTGTATTTGTTGAATATTATCCGCCAAACTTTGATTATCCGCCGCGTTTGATATACCAAACTTTAGTTTGGATGGTTCTTTCACAAATGAGTACACTGAAAGAGGACTCCTGTGATACTGGTATGGAGTGAATGGTTGCAACTGTTTTAGAGTGTCGACTGAGAATATTGTGGTTTTAGGGACACACCCGTAGAATTCTAAGCGAACACAGCTTAACTCTGACGTTGATCGTTCTGTTGGGACTATCCGCAGATATCTTGCCATTGTTCTTCCAAACCAGTTCACTTTCGTTTCCATTCTCTCTTTTCTTTGCAAACCATCAAATATTCTAGCACTTGCTCCAGTTTCTATGTAGTAATTCCAGTTGAGGTTGTCAATGCTGTACTGTAGCTTAAATTTAGTCACATAATTGTCACCATCATTTGCGCCTCCCTCTCCTTGAATTGCCACTCCAGTGACGGCTTTCACTGTTCCTAGATCGACTTGTATATATTCAGATACAGATGTTCCTCTGTTGCTACACCAACCATTAGAGTTCTTTTGTAGCCTTCCATAAAATGGCTGATAATCACTACCCAACATTGATTTAGCTGTGAAAGCAGTGTTCGGAATTCCCCAATTCTGAGCCCCAAGCTCTTGTGAACAGTCATCTCTGCCACTAAGCTCTCGGAATAGCATTATGTGTTTTTGAACAACTGATGGCCCTTTGCTTCCCTCTTTATTTACTGATGTTTCCCACGCTTTCCTTTCTTGGCCAGTGAAAGCAATAGTTGCCATTGAACGGCGAGGCATGGATTGATCTGCAGTTGCAAATGTCGCAGACACTCCAAAGCGCTGCAGAGCAGTGGCAGTACTCTCATCGAATGTTACAGCATCTTTAACAGTCATTAACAAGAGTTTCCCAGCCTTTAGACCATTCAGGAATTGTTGCAGATTTGTATTTTCAGCAGCATTTTTGAGGACATCGTACTTGCTCCTGTGTTCGTAAAGTCCACTACGATAGTCATACACAACAACGTTTACTCCTCGTTTGTTCAAACTATATTGAAAGCCATTCACTGTTATATTACCACTTACTTGTGCACAGACCTTGCTGGGTATGTCATCACAGCTTTCTGATACCAGGTTCACTTTCAGAATATCTAGGCAGGATACAAAAGTATGAAATAAGCATTGTAGTCTCATGCACTTAACTGCAGGGGGCACAGAGGAGCAGGAGATTTTACCTACAGTTCAGCTCAGCCCAAAATATGGAATAGCTATACGTTATAATCAATACCGTATTGTCAAAACTATTTGTAGGAGTTTCTGAGTTTATTTGTTTGACATTGCTGGCTTGGGCGAAAAAACATTCTCGGCTACTCATCTTAAATAAATATTTCAATATCATCTACACCAGTTTTTTTGCTGATTTTGCATGGCATATTTTTTTCGGAATTACAGATCATTGCAATGGCAATGATCTGCCTTCAATTAACATTAAAAGTATCATTTCACTACACTGAATGGCTAGTTCTCGGGGATCTTCTGTAGCCATTGGTGCAGTTTAAGGAATACTGACTGCTGACTTCTCAAACATGTAATGAATAGTCAATTGATTGTATTATCTTGTCTATTTTTCATACCTCTTTCGTCGTAAAAGTGGAATCGCAGGTGGTTTGCATCAGAACAGCCACTGTTGCTAACCAATGGTTCATTCAGAGGGTTTTCTTGATTATTGAGTGGATGAATACATCGATCAGCGGATGTTTTTATGTTGTCGAATTCATTAAATCTATACTCAGTTGTCACTGACTTACAATCTGTAGTAAGATTTAAGTAGTGAGAGTCTGTTTCCCATACGCACTTCCCAGTATCGACATGTTTCAAACGGTAGTCGTTTTCATATTGAAATCGGTCGCATTGAGAACTTTGCAGTTTAATTTTGTTGCTTGCATCGTTGTAAGACCAACAGAGTCCGCTAGAGTGTCTTATTATGTAGTAAGCAGTTGGTCTGAACCAATATTTATTAGTTTTTAATGAGCAATCAGGCTTAATTATCACTGCCTCATTAGAAGACGGATTATTTCTGCTCTCAGGGTGCAAGCATTTTCCAGAGATCAAGTGAATAATGGTATGGTTACCTTCATCATATTGAAAAAGATTGCTTGTTTCATTACATCGGTTTGTGAGCGCAAGGAAGCTACCATCAGCTGTTGAATTAACGTTTAAACATTTAGCTGTCGGAATGTGTACTATCTTTGCTCCTGATGACCATTGAAATTTCTCGCGGCAAATCGTTGTGAAAACGAATACTTGTCGGTTGGCATTGTACTCGAGACATTTGCCGAAGAAATTCCGAAGGTAACTTGTTCCATCATAGCTTCCACCGGAAACTGTCAAGATTATTAAGCTTGCTAGTGAGTACAATAGCAGCCAATTTGTTTCAGCAGAAATCTGCATCTCTGTTCGTGGATGGTTGTACTTCTGCAAAGCTGGTGCCTCGTGAAGTTATTTTGTTGCTACCGTTGATGCTAATAAAAGTATGCTTAGCTATAATTCATGATACATGGTCACCCAGCTGTAACCTCAAGGAGAATGCAAATAACAGGTAGCTTGTTATCCAGAGGTCATTTGTCCTAAGAGTGAAAGCACATTGTTTGGTTTTGATAGAAATAGTTAGAAATTTTGAAAGCATGCAAAAATTATATATTTTCCTGGGGTCATTTGTCGTAAGAGTGAAAGCACATGCACCGGGTACCGACTAGTTTGGTTTTGACAGAAATGTATGAAAATTTTGAAAATATGCAAAAATTTAGATGTTATTCTGGGTTATTTGTGGTAAGAGTGGAAGCATGTGCTTCTGGTATTCTGCTAGTTTGGCTATGGTAGAAATGGTCAGAAAGTTTATGAAATTTTGATGAAAGGAACTTGATTGTGGAATTATGCTACATTTACTTTTTTCATTCATCGTTTTGAGCTCTTTTAGGGACAATTGTATTTTGGACTAAAGAACGTGAAGCTGGGGCTTTTGTGAATCTTCAAATTCGAAGCAGTGAGAAAACTACAAATTCCGTAAACACAATATAACTATAGAACGAGAACAACTGTCACTAACGTATCTACACAACTTTCTACTCTATTAAAAGCTACGAAGCACTAAAAGCATGTTCTCAATTGGTAGAATTACGCCCAGCTGAGTTCTACACAGCAATTGGTTAAACAAAAGGGACTGGCTCTAGCCCTACATACGTGATGTCCTTTCCAACAGGGGCATGGTAGTTTTCACTGGCCTTCAGTTTCTACCCTATAATACATTGTGATCGGTGGATATAATGGGCATTATTACCCTTTTGATGAAAATAGGTTTCAGTTGCAACATAAATCATGTGGTACATCATGGGTAACTAGTTATTCTAATATTCCCCAGCAATTTCTATGTTATGCACCGACAATCCGAAGTTACTTTTATAATCAATGTATGAGGATGTATCCCTTCAACATTAAGCCTGTGTGTATAGGACGAGGTGAGTGAAAATATTGTGGCAGTGTATCTTCCCTGGACATGTTAGGTTCTTCGTATTATTTAGTGACATTTGTAACGTTTTGGGTTCTTGTCGTGATGAGGAGCAGTCATCAGACATTAAGCTAAGACGTAAAATAGAAAGACTGAAACAAACAACATTGTAACTAGAGCAGGAACGCCGGAGCACGGAAGTTAAGAGGGCAGTGCCCCTCCTGTCTTTGAAGAGCAAGGGAAAGTGGGGCTTATGCTGTCTACTGAAATAATCTTTTCTCACTTTCTTCTTACATTAGTTCTTCTCTCAGGCTCGACCTCCCTCTATCCTAAGGCATTCTTCACCTGCTACGAAATGCAACAATGGTTAGAAGTATATGTTTGTGAAAAGTAGCCCGGAAGTTAAAATTCTGACGTCATTATGATGTCACAATCAATGGGATTGTCATTCTCCATACTTCTGCCCCCGCCTTGCTGTTGCTCCGGCGTACCTGGACTAGAGTGACACGAAATACAACACAGTGTAGCTAGAACATCAAACTCAATACGTTACGCAGTTAAGTAACGAAAAAGAATGGATTCGAGCTCACATAGTTAATTTTTACAATTGCCTTTTAGATCATGAATCCCCATGGATTTCCATCTCGAATGACTGTTGGCAAATTAATCGAACTTATAGCTGGAAAAGCAGGCGTTCTGGAAGGGAAATTTCATTATGGCACAGGTTTGTATTAACTTCCATTATACTAAGACAACTTATGTTTCAAGGATTCTATGATTACAGACGCTTATCAGAACATGAAGCATTAATATTTTATTGGGCTATCTTCTATGGTATAGACGAATTCAACATGAACTGTTTTTGCCTGTTGAAACTACGCTTGTGACTCATCAAACCATTTAAGATTTGCTGAACACAGCAGCAGTTCCCAATTACACCCAGCGACTAACACCCAAGAGCAAATTTAGCTTGAGTTTCGTTTGGATAGTCTAAGTAACTTGCTGCTTAGCAACCAGTCATCTCTACGATTTCATATGGGGCTTGAGAAGTTGGGACAATTTGTGCGTTGAAAAATTAGCCAGATTCACCTTGGTTTCGTATTGTTGTCAGGTTATTTAGGTTACGTATTGATAAGGAAGACCTTAAACTTCTTAACAGTGCTTGTGCATTCAACCCTTTTGCTAGGCACACTCTTGTTTGTTATAAAAATAAAGTTAACAAGAGTATCAGGGCTTAAAATCATTAAAATTTAAGAATAATTTTAAAATAATGTAAGGCTCAACTTTCATCAAGACTTATAAAATTTTTGTATTTGAGTTCTTGTAATAGTGCTTTTAGATTAATTTTTACACTCTCTATACAATATTTGTTGTTCCGTTCCACTTTTGTGATGGAGTAAGAGATCAACAACGATTTGAATATGTTCCTTTAATTTTCAGGCGAAGCTGAACCTTTTGCACTTAGGAACAATTTAGGAATAATTTTAGTCTCAAAACCATACAAAATTAAGAATATTGAGGCTCAGTTAAAAGTTAGGTATTCTTATGAAAGAAAAGTCGCAAAATATAAAAACAGAAGTGCAGTGAACTTACTTTGAATGAATTAGATTAATAATCTAAGGCTTAAAATCTAAGAAAATTAAGAATATTTAGGCTCAGTGAAAAGTTATGTATTCTTATAAAAAGATAAGTGTGTAGTCACAAAATATATAAACAGAAGTGCAATGAACTTACTTTGAATAAATTAAGATTATCAATTTCTACTGCAAACATAAAGTCGTGGGTCGTATACAATTTGGCGTCTAGATGCAATAAATGAGAAAGATCAATTATATATCAGGAACTTTAAGGCCAAAGGACATTTATCATAATGATTTATGTGATATTTGGCAAACCTAAATTTAGTATTCTTTTTAAAAAAATGTATGCACCATTAGATACATTTGAGAAGAATAGACTCGCTAAGTGGAATTGTGTTTGGGAGAGAAGCTGAAAAACACAAAAAGGGCAACAATGATTTGCCATCATTAGGAACTGCAGCTGAATAATTTTTTCAGGTAGCGATACTTAGCAGTGACTTGATGTTGTCACTAGTTAGCAGGAATAGCTCCACCTTCAGCCTTCTTGCTTTTGGATTAAATTCCAGTTTTGTCATGAACGTTCTAAAAATCGAGCAGAGCACGAACGATGTTGACTATTGAAAACTCAGTCTGGAAAATTTATAAAAATTCGCTATGAAGTTTTTGAGCAAAGTTTGCAACACTAATTCTCTGTCTTCGCACATTTTACATGGATAATGATTTGCTAGTACTTCAATGTCAAAGCCAAGATACTTATCATCAGCCCAAACCTAAAGTTAAAATTGTTTGCACTATTATTCAAATTTTCACACTATTTGAGCTTTCCAATTTTTCAAATTTTGACCGTGCTCCCTCTCTGGCCAGTCGCGTTATCCAAAACGACATTGTCATCCACGTCATTAGTATCTTCATCATGGAAACCTTTTTAATCATTATTGTCTCGTTATCATTGTCGTCATAATTTTCATTCTTGTGAAAGAGCTGCTTTTGGAGCTGTGGATTATAAGAAAGATGAAACGTTTTTGTGTTCCTCCCCACTGATTTACCTTTTCTACACCCCTATCGCCATTTACATCTTCGTTATTTAACCTCAGAGTTTTATGCAATTTTCTTTGGGTTTATTTTTGCAGCAGATTTTTTAAACGTCGATTTTTTATTAATTCGTATGACATCTGTGTGCTAGCTTTCTTTTTGTTTCGTAATGCAGTTCAAAATACTAACCTAATTTATATTGGCCAGCTTACGCGACTTGCAGAACAAATTGGTTGTTTGGTATTGTCAGCATAATATATGAGTGTGCTAAGATCTATAAATTATTCATTAATACTCAATGCGAATTCTGGTGAAATCGAAATCACGATTTTGGTGTGACAATTCATTTGTATTGAATCTGTCATGGTGATGTTTGTTATTTGATTTTGGTAACATCAAAGCAAGAATGTGTATGATGTTCCCACAGTATTGAAAAGCTTACACTTAAAATGTATTGCCTCAGCTTCAGTAGCTTTCCTTCCCAAGTTAGTATTTAAGTAGTACCATGTAGTATCAACCACTGTTTTGGTTTTTCATTGAGTAAATTTGAGCTTATGTCAGCACCTTAGTTGGTGCTCAAAAATTGAGCGCATTCCAACATAAGTTCACCCTGCTTCATAGTAAACCTTTTTAAAGGAGAGCTAACACACTGGTTATTGATGATCATATCCCCTTTTTTAACTCTCAATGCTTGCTATCAAACCCTGCTTGTTAACTTCCTTACGAGGAGTTTATTCAATCACAGCCTGCTGAAACACAATGATGTATGAACTATTTGATATGACAGCCATATGTTTTGAATAGATCCCCATTTTGTCTCTTACAACGTATTTGAATCCTCTAGATCGTTTGGGTTTTTGCTGACATTTTTTGTGATTTTTGTTAGGGAAAACATTGTCTCTACCAAGAATTAACTCGTAACTCAACAGTTGATCTATTTCAGCTTTTGGGGGCAGCAAAGTGAAAGATGTATGTGAAACTCTAGTGCGCTATGGCTTCAATTATCAAGGAAAGGATTTTGTCACATCTGGAATAACAGGGTAAATATGTCCACCACTAGTTATATTCTGTTATTGCGGGCATTAATGAGTACTGAAAGCGAGATAAATTATTTTTAAATTGTCGCTGCGCAGGCTTTTGAATAATTAACATTAATTATCCATCTAAATGTAAGCTACCAACAGGCTTTCAATTTGTCGTTTCTTGCCAATTGTTTCTTAAGAATAAATTTTCCATGTTGAACTACAGAGTTGCCAGACTTGGGATTTTATCCGAAGATCTTGGGAATTTTTAGTGTGATGGAATCTTTCTTGGGATTTAATTTTTCCAAAAAACCTTGGAATAAATCGCTGGAATTTTTTGCTAATATTGCTAAGAAGCGCGTTGTATTCATATACTCTCTCCAGTTAAAATCCTTTTTGAATTTAATTGATTAAATGTTCCTTGCTTTTTTCTTCTCCAGAGAACCGTTAGAGGCATACATATTTTTTGGTCCAGTTTATTATCAGAAGCTGAAGCACATGGTTTTGGACAAAATGCACGCTAGGGCTAAGGTAAGCAAATCGAACGCATCAGAAAGCATTTGATTTGACGATTGTCATTACCATAAACTATGAGAGAACAATTTACAAGCATTGTAAATCAGCCTTCTATCGATTTGTTGGAGGAGCAAAATATATTCTATAAAAATTGCGTCTATACAATTTTTTTAGAAGATAGAAGTAATTTAACTGTGAACACGAATTGGCTAAATTCTTGAACGGTATTTAGTGTTGATTTAGGACCTTGTTTAATTTCATCAGTATGATGCAACAGTGAGGCTTTGAAAGACAAATATGTGCTAGACATCCATTGAGTTAATAAGCACAAGTTTGTTAACACAAGGTTGTTTTTAGGGTCCAAGAGCAATACTAACAAGACAACCAACAGAAGGACGAGCAAGGTAGGCTCTCAACTCATTTTCAGAAGCAACGTTTCAATAATCCTGTATTTGCTAAAATATGTTTGACAAATCAAAGTTATGCTACAGTCGGAATGCAGAATACTTTGGCAGATAAACCCCACCTACCTGTGCAAAAACTTTTTCTTTGCAACAATCTCATATTCCAGGGTATATTTAGCCTTTGTTAAATGAAACTTTGATCAACCATCTTGTGAAGTTGAGTTTATTAATTTCACTGAGCTCTTGTGCAGTCACAATCTTTTTTCCTCGTTTGAATCAATCACGAGAGGAAGCTTGGAATGACCAATTAGATAAAATTCTAGAGCCGGTAGTTTACTGCAATACCCAGACAGCCCTGAATCAGCTCACAGAAGCCAAGTAATTATGAGCAGTGAATGTGAATATAACTCTGAACTGCATTCTCAGTCAATTTGCGCCTGGTATTTCTCTTTCTGAACTTCACCATGTGAAGCCACGATGGTCAGCTTACAATAGTACTGCATTCACTTTAGTTCCAATAAATCTATTGTTATTTCTTTATGGTCTTGTTGTTTTTTGTCATAAGGGATGGTGGACTGCGTCTTGGTGAAATGGAGAGAGACTGCCTTATTGGATATGGAGCAAGGTTTGTTGCAAGTCTGACAGATATTTATTGATTTTGCCTACCCTGCTACTGGAATCGTCGGGAAATGCGTAAAGTAGAATTCTTTAACGGATAATAATACATTTCTGATGCAACTTAGTTTCCTGATTCCCCAAAATAACACCCTGAGAATCTTGTCTTATAACTAGTGCGCCCACTTGATTGCTTTGCCTTGTGCAAGAGGCAGACTTTAAAGGATTACCGAGCCTTTACTCTAAAACCCTTCCTGGGAGTGGCAGTATCAGCCAGCGTTGGACAATGGAAGATTCAACAGATATTGTTGCTAGTTATGCAAAATCTGCGTTGATCGCAGATTTAACCCTAGCTTTTCTAAAAGTTCTTGCCGGGCATTAGTGACTTTACGAAGAGAGACAAAAGCGTTAGCTGAGAAGGATTGTCGAGATTACCCCCGCTCCTTATTTTGACCCCCCCATTTAATTGTGACAATTTTGGGGTTGCTTCAAATCTGCTTGAATTATTTTGCTAAACATGCAAAAGCATGGACTTGATTCAATCTCAGGTAATCCTCATGCCTTATGTTTTGCTGTTTTCATGTGATGCTGGCACCTCGAAAAAACAGACGTATCCAGAGGCTGTCCCCCCGCTTTTTTGAACCCGCGATAATTAGTTTTTGGAGGTTTTTTAGATCCCCCAACTGATTTTGACCCCGTTTATTGTGGGTTTTAAAATACCCATCCTTTTGCTTGTCGAGATACTTCAAATGTTGACGACTTTTTTACTTAGACAAGTACTGACAGACAGTACTAACGTACACTAGTACTGTTTCTACATTCACTTCAGAGTATAAAAAGCTGCGAAACTTCAATAATCTCGTTGTTGTTGCAGCTAGCACCTACTTAAAGGGCAGCATAAAAGACCCTTTTCTAGCCAGTGAGTGTCACTGGATCAGACTTTTCTGTTGTTGCAAACTACAGGTTCAGTGGCTCCTGTAACCCTTGGACCACGCCCCTGCTTTTAGTTTTTTTGTGCAATTTTACATATTCTTTTCACCCAAATTCATTTGTTTTAGTATGCTACTATTGGAAAGGTTAATGATATCAAGTGATGCGTTTGAAGTTGATGTTTGTGAAAACTGTGGTCTAATGGGATATTCTGGATGGTAAGCTATCAACTATGTTGATTCCATTTGCTGCGCAGGGTTGCTAGACTTAAAAAGTTGAAATATACCAAATGGTGAAAATTTTATGCCAAATTGAATTAAAATGTGCCAAATCCAAAATTCCTCTACAGTGGCAATGAAGCTGCGGAGCATTTTATATTTTCACCCCTAGATTGACCATATAGCGCAGTGACGTTAATTAATAAGTTGAAATCACCATAATGCAATGCCTTCAGTAACCTTTGATAAACTATGCATGCATACTTATTTAGATGTATATTATTCAGAAACTCTGTAAAAGATAAAAAATTGCACTTCATGAAACCATGCTCAGAAAAATGCCAAAATAATGCCAAATTAAAAACTCTGCCAAACGCAATTTGTAAATTATAAACTACTCTAAAAATGCCAAAATTCATAAATTTGGCCATTTCCAATGCCAATCTGGCAACCCTGCTGTCGCCATCATTGAGTGGTTGAAATAGCTAGATACGCCAAGAAGAGGCTAAAATCGCCTCCTCGCCCGCCGTTGGAAAACGCCTGTATCAATATCATATCATCAACAACAATTTATTTATAGTAGGAAAAAGAAATTAAGATAGCAAAATTACTGCTAATTAAGGCCTACTGGCTTAAAAAATTAAAATATATTACAGGTGTAAAATAAAAATTGATACATATCATGTTTGGTACCCAACCTGTGGTATATATATTTTGCAAAGTCTACAGTTGCAGTTCTCGCCCTTCGAAAATTTAGTGTGCTTGCTTGTTTGATTATATTTGGTAAAGCCGACCAAGGGAAGGAAGGATAAAGTCTCAATTCCATATGCTGTTGTGTGCAATTTTGGAAGCTGCGGGTCGTTACCGTGCCTTAGATCGTAACCAGTATACTATGGCTATTCTGTCACTCTGTGATAGATTTTTGAATGAATGAAAAATGCAAGCAGGGAGGAATTGAATCGATTTGTCCATCAAACAAGAATTATTAACTTTTATCGTTAATTTTTAGTGTATATCTTCTTTGACTATTGCTTAGTTGGTTGATTGTGCCTTTGAAAAGTTTCAGCTTGATCAGCATACTATAAATCTTTCATTTTTGATACAGGTGTCACTACTGTGAATCTTCAAGAGACATATCAACATTGCAAATGCCTTATGCATGTAAACTTCTTTTCCAAGAACTACAATCAATGAACATTATTCCCAGAATTAAGCTTGAGAGGTATCTTTGATACTGTATAGCATGATACCCTTCAGTTTCGTTGATTGTACGAAGAATTATAATAAGTTGACTTACCTTCATTTTGATTAGTTTTCTCGTGCAAGCTTTCACCCAACGTTCAATGCACGAAGTTATTGTTTCAGAGATGACACTTAAGGGGGGTATGGGGGTTAGCCACCCCCCCCAACCTTGAAAAGTTGCTATGTTGCAGGGCAAAAGCGGCAATACAATATGTTTTTGCAGAGCAACTTACTAGACTCAGGACCATTTGATCAACTACACTAAAAAAGTCAAAGATCACAGAAAATTTTCGCAGGGCAGACTTTTGACACACCCCCAAAGATACATTTAAGTTACGTCCCTGCATTGTCTTGACCGAGGTTTTAATCAGATTTTTCTATTTTTACGGTATTGAGATGGGTCTGTACTTTTGAAAATTAAGTGTTTTTATAGGTCAAAAATCAGTATTTCGTTGTCACTGCATTCATAATGTTAAAGGTGGAATTCAAATTCAAGTATTCAGTATTATTACCGACAGTGTAAACCATTGCAGACAGTTTATTTCAGTAGCAGTTAAGAAAAATTTAAGAAAACCTCAGGCTGAATTTCGGGAATATTTAAGAAAATTGAGGCTCAGGCAAAATAATGGTTTTCTTATAAAAAAAACGCGTATTAATTGCTCTGTGTACCATGGCTACAGCTTCTTGCTGTATCATATCTTGAATACTAGGTAATCTCAATTGCTTCAATAGAGGACTAGTTTGTGCATTGTAAAGACTACATGCTATGATCCTTACTGCCCTGTTTTGCAATTTTTCAAATTTTTTGTCGTAAGACTGTACCGCAAGAGCCCCATACGGAACAACAGTATCATTCACGACCCAAAACTTTTATCTATTTTAACGCAGCTACGCGTTGGACTCAGTAAGCTTAATTTTCACAAATTCAAATATAACTTTCAGGATACTTAAAATCCCTTGTGTCTGGTTAATGATTGTGTTTAGTATACGAAACATTTTTTGCTGCTCTGCCGTGCCTATGATATACACAGGTGCGATCTTCTCGACAGTGTTAATGCAATATTGCGCCCTCATGGCCTATCAAACTTTCCAAACAAAGAATTATTGCAAATACTCCTTTATGCCCACGAAAAGTTACCTTTTCACTCAAATACAAAAATTCTTGAGGCAACATTAAAATATATTCAGGCCACAGAACGGTTCCAGTAAGTTACTAATGATCTTGTGTAAACCTCTCTCGTGTAAATTTGTTTCTTTTATGCAAATTTGTTTTTCATTATGATCAGAGTGGTGTTGCCCATCATGCCTGGGCGCCAACTTGGCCGATTAGCAAAAATCTAATGTTTTAATTTGCTTTCTCCTTATGAGATATCTCTTCGCGAGGTTTGTGATGCTATGGGTACTATGGGCTACACCACTCTAATTACTTCTGTAGTTAAATACTTGGTAGAAATTTTTGTAAACTTGTGCCTCTATGTTAAGTGTACGTCTTAGGATTGCTATGCATTTCCATGCTTCCTTGGCTTTTGCATTGTAATGGTTATTATAAGTCTTATGAGAATAGAAAAGACAGATCTAAAGTGAGGCTCAACGAGCCTTAAATATAACATTCTCAAAAGTTTCTCGTAACAATCTTCTTTAGACTTTACTTGGTAAATATGGTTCGCATGAGTAAAATTTCAACCTGTAGTTTCTAGGTAAGAAGTGGTTTCCCTTGATGTGATCAGTGGCACCAGCTGAAATGGTGCTAGGTGTGCAGAAATGCTTTGCACCGACTGATCTTAGATCATAATTTCGCTCAGTGTGCCTGAAGCAAAACGAACAATACTTTGGGCCATAGACGAACTGGCCTAACCAAAGGGCACCTTGCAACGTTGGGTAATTTTCAAGGAATTTGAAGGATCCAACTCGCAGAGAGATCTGTAAACCCTCCGTTGCTCAGCTGATATTATCTGGGTACCAAATCTTAGTTGTACCACAAGCCACGCCCATCATGAGGTCTTTGTTCAAATAACAGTTTTAGCAACTTGACTATAGCACTTCAAATTTTGTCTGTTGATAGTTTCATGACTCTCTTTTAAATATCAACTGCATGTAATTGAAAGCCTGATTTTTTTCTCAGTAGAAATCGGCCATAACTACTTATTCAATGATCGGCCAAAATAGCCCGAAGTAGTCGTGTGTAGCAAGGGTGGCCAACCCACGGCTCTTTGCCTGGTTTCACTCACATTGAAGAGTGTGTTTCTCATATAAGTTTACTTCCCTTGAGTGCAATAAGATATATTAATGTGATAAGAAAGTATCGGCGTGATACTCATGTATCCCATTGAATTTGATGTGGCCCTTTCATCACAGTAGAAAATGCAGCTCTTACCCTCTCACTGGTTAGCCACCTCTGGCCCATAGCATCAGCATTCGGAAGGATGTATATTCATTTGTCTACAATTTTATGCTGTCAATGAATGTTTGCACTCTTCTTTTATTAAAATACTTAATGTTGCGCGAAGCCTCAATGCTATAAGAAACCTATTTTTTTATAAGAAACCTAGTTTTTTTTTATAAGAAACCTCTTACGGGCAACGCAGCTTTTCATATCGAGGTGTGAAGGTGTGGAATAAACTAAGCACCGAAATAAAAAATGCCTCTTCACTGGCTACTTTCCAAAATTTGCTGAAGCAATCTTTGAAAAATCAAAGGGTGTGAGAGTTCTTGTACACCATCAAACTTTTTATTTTCTAATCAGAACATATTGTATATTAATTTTCGTTTATCTTGGTATTGAACTGTATGTAGATTAGCTAGGATTTTAGATAGGGCACATTGTAAATCAGTTTTTTCTTTTCATTACTGAATGTATTACCCTGCATAAATAATTAAAAATCAAATCAAAGGCCTAGTACTAAATGTTTCTTAATTTTTGGCCACATTTTAGTTCTAAAAGTTTCTTAAAAGTTTCTTATTTTAGCGAACTAAGTTGGCGTGAAAGCGTACGCAGAACGTGTATTCTTGCATTTTTCCGATTTTCAGCCGAGGATTATACTTGAAGAATTCTCAAGTAGCTTCGCTTGAAAGTCAATGGAATATATTCAACTTAATTGATCATTTACTTCACTATGAAGTAGAGGTGTACAAATCCGATCCGAAACCAATCCGAATTCAATCCGATCTGATTCGTTCGGATTTCAGAACACAAATTTCTATTTCAGATCGGATCGAATCGGAAAAGCTGTCTTGAAGTCGGACCGATTCGCATTGCATGTCGATTATCAAATTCAAAAATAAAGTAAATTACTTGTTCATGACAAACCTAAACATAAGTAAAGGTAATATGTTACTCTTATAGCATATTGCGTGATGGTATTGAGATAAGTGAAGTTAGAAAGTCTTCAAGCGTAAGCAAGCCACCTAGCACCACAGATTTTACCAACCTAGAAAATACCAAGACTTTTCGATATAGCAATAACTCTCTTACCTTTATCTAATTATTATATAATCTAATTATTATATAATCTAATTATTTCTACAGTGCATCTCCTCTCCCAACGCTCCTCCAACTCCTTCTGACTGCTACTGCCGGGTGCAAACTAATAATACTCTAAATACTGCGCGGGGCCTGGTTCTAACAACTCTGCTAGCCAATGATAAACCTTTACAAGAGAGGGAACATGCTCTTACCTGGTCGCCAACCAAACAGGAAGTTATGAAAATAATAGAAAGCTGGACATAATTTCTATCCTATTTAATTCAGATCCCTAAGCACAGGACTTTATACTCGTATCTCTCTTATCATGCTAGATATTCAGGCACAGGAATGAGCATTTTAAAGTAGAATATTACACCTATCAATATACGTGAGATACTATCAATATTGTTTACGTAGGTTAGCTATAAAGATGTTTTTGCTTGGTTTAAATAAACAACTATTAGTCTCGGATCAGATCGGATTCGCACAAGACAATTTCGGTTCGGAACGGATTCGGATCAGAAAAGTTCGAATCGG
This sequence comes from Cassiopea andromeda, assembly GCA_018155075.1. Taxonomy (NCBI): domain Eukaryota; kingdom Metazoa; phylum Cnidaria; class Scyphozoa; order Rhizostomeae; family Cassiopeidae; genus Cassiopea; species Cassiopea andromeda. The sequence continues at coordinate 104,452 of WIPJ01001604.1, forward strand.
ATCGGATTTCAGCAAAAGCTAATTCTCGGATTATAAATGCCTAATCCGATCCGATGCACATATCTGTTATGAAGCAAAACAAGAATTGAGTCTGGCAATAAATAGTCTATAGATAATGCACAATTTAACCTGAAAGCAGTATTACAGAAAGAACACAAAATTTCTAGGCCTTAATGAAGCGTGAGCCTTACTCTGTTCATACATTTTTCAGAATTTTCAGTGTTTTTGGGCCTCAATAGTTTATAAATGTAATTCTTATAATAAAGTGTATTTCTATGCACTTTTCGGAACTTCCATAGTTTACAATTTCAGAGTTCTTTACATTTTAAGTCGACCTGAGAGGCATGGTCAGTTAGAAATTTACCCTCCTAGCATTTCTTCCCTTGCGCCATCTTTGCTTCTTGTTCTGTAACTGCACGCCTGACCAAGCGCGCAACTAGGAATTTTCGAGGGCAGGGGTCCAATCCATGAAAAAGGGCACACTACAACTTTTTAGAGAAGACACTGCCTTTGAATGCTATGTTGCAGATTCATATACGGAGGAAATAGTGTGGGAGGTTTACTGACATGGTTACTCTGAAGTCGAATGATCCTCACCACTATGATCCTCATTGCAATTCTCTTTTCACGGTAGCGAAGCAAAAAATGGGCTTCAAGAACATTTTTGGAACCACACCTTTTCAATCTAAAGAAAACGCCCTTTTTGATAAAAAGAGGGTGCTGAAAAACGGCACTTTCGCGCTTTTGCTGAAAAGGGCAGTAGTCAAAACACCCAGAGCCCCCAAGTACTCTCACGAGAGTACCGGAGAGGCTATCTGAAGCTTCATAAATAATACTGAAGATCGAAAAACTATAAAATTCACGAAAACTTCTGCACGAAAGTTTGCATTGTCCTCACATGTGATATCCAAAGCAAAAAGCGCCATTGCAAAGAAAAATCATCAAAAGATAGTAGACCAGTATCATTGACAGAGGAATAGAAAATCGTACAATCTATGCCAAAAACTGCTTGACATAGATAATGTTGAATTTGGACTCAAAACATAGCTATTTTGAAGATTTTAACTCATTAAAATAATGGAGGAAGGTGAATTAGACTAGTTGAAAGTAGGAAAGATTGTGTGGAAACATTAAGTATAGAATTACCAACGAAATGCCTATCTATGAGCAGAAAATGCTATTTTCCCATAATTTCAAATGACCGGAGTAACATTTTTCAAAATTATATAGCTCTCTTATCTGTACGAATCTGTGCGAATCCTCCGGCATAAAAGTCCATTAGGCTTGTCTCTTTTACGGGAAAAGAGTCTCATTTTGTCCTTTTCCCGCCCTCTTTTTACTTTTAGCTGTAAGGCGAAATTTTTCAGTGTTTCGGCGTTGAAGTTGCAAAAAGATTATAGCTTAAGTAACAGGAAAATTGCAAAAATGTTATTGATTTAACTATAGAGACGAATAAATTGCGATTAAGAGTTTTAGAAGTAGAGAAATGTCCACCTGAAAGTTATTAACATTCTGCCAACAACGTCTATTTCATCAGCAGGCGCGGATCCAGCGAATCAGGTGACTGGATTCAATCCTGAAATTCAGGGAGGCTACGCCCTTTGCAACATAGGCCACACCCATTTCTAAAACGTTCTATGTCATGCTATTTGACCAGAGTTAGTAGACAGAGAGTCATTTGAAAAAGTTATGTTAGCTATATGGATTCTGTCAAGTCTCCAAAATCTCTCTGAATTCATTAAAACTTGTTTTATTTACTGCTTTATTAAAAAATGTCGACTTTTCCTTGTTGCATGCTACTAACTGCACTTAAATTCTACCAGAGTTCCGTCAGGACAGCCTAAACACTCTCCATCAATGACTTACCGATTACAACCCGGTCAAACCCTGTGAAGCCTATATAGGAGTTGAATGGAGTTTCGTATTGCGTATCTTTGACTGGGCTTTGAACGTGTTCAACTCAGCGAATGGCCGGGCTCAAATTTCCTTCTTTTACGCAATTCAAGCGCCACAGAAATTTAACAGAGACTCTCGCTGTGCTATTTGATATGGCATTGTACATTCGCACTGTGTAGAACTCAATGCGTGAAATAGGATTATAAGAAACTTTGTAGGGACTTGAAGTAGTAATAATCATCATCACATGAAATGCAACTGTTACAACTTTGACCGGGTTTTTGAACCCGGTCAACCCGGTCTAGATCCGCCCCTGTTCATCAGAAATTGCCCTGATTTTTGGCCTAATCAATCTCTTCCAACTTCAAATAGTCATATCTCCGCTTCCACAAGCCTGATTTTGCTGAAATTTGCTTTATTAAGTATGCCAATGCATGCTTGTTGACCACAGGTAACACATATATGAAGGTTTTTAGTTTCATTTTTACCTATTTATTCCCATGTTTTGACAATCTGGATCAATGTGGGGTTGCCAGATAGAAATTCCACAAATTCCCAAGACGAGGCTCAAAAAATCTCAATACCCATTGCTTTTAAACATAAAGTTCCCAAGGCTCAATGACGTCATTTATCGACATCAACTTTTACCATTAATAAGTGGCGTGCTGCTTTGGGGGCATACTCTTTGATTTTTCAATGGGTGCATAATTGAGGCATGAGGGTCACCACTGTTATCAATCATGAACGTGCTCACCCCCCCCCCCC
>WIPJ01001604.1:107279-121849 GCA_018155075.1 Cassiopea andromeda
TAGAAGACAGTCTTCTGAAATGCTGCTGCTAATGATGATATATCTGAGGAGAGAAATAGCAGTATAATTAAATTCATGTGATTATGCGTAACTGCAGGGCAAAGTAAAGTAGAGGATTGGAAGCTCACAAAGTCAGTTGACAGTTGGAGTCAGGGGGTGCTGCCCTATGTGCAAAGCTTAGAACCAAACCCCTAATCTTAGAGAAATTCGCTTTTTGAATATAAAGATACGCATTTTCTACATATAAAATGGTAGATTTTGTTAATGATATGTATTGTGGGAACTATAAACAGGCCTTCTGTCTTTGTTACTTCAAATTACTAAGAAAAAGAGAAGGGGGACTGGGTTCTAAGTTTCCAATTCTACCGTTCTGTTCCCTTTTGTCATACAATCATATATGAATATCGATGAGCTTTTAGCGAGCGTTCCTTAAAACTCCAAAGAATTATCCCAAGGCTTTTTTGGAAAAATAAATTTGGCAACCCTGTGCAGGTGCTTCAAAACTCAACAACTGTCCATGAAGTAGGAAGATGACCACTCTTGCGATCACATGATTGTGGCCACTGAAGGACACAGTTACAAAAGGAGTGACATGGTGCCCTACGGGGGGCAGTCTGCCCCTTTGCCTTAGTTTGCTTCCGGCACGCCTAGTATCATCGTTGACTCTTCATTGATGCAACCCCCTTTCATTCAGAGAAAACGTTTGATTGACATTGGTTGTTTCAATACAAAAGAGGTCACATGACTTTAAGGCGTGCGTAGTTGTTGTCCGAACCTGCCGAAGGCCGAAGCTAGTGGTTGCGGTTGCTCAAAGGCAAATATGGCGGTTTTTCAGAATAATTTATCACAAAGTTTCCAATACTAGAACTATTTTAAGACTAGAAAATGGTATAGGAAGATAGCGGAAATCTAGGAGCAATTACGTTTTTTACTATAATGGCTTCCGAATGCCCAGAACCATCAGTTTCTGGTGACCTGAGTAGTGTCTCATCGTTCAACAAGATGGACGATGGTGTTGTAGTTGTTGTTGATAGCGGGCAACTTGAATCGGGAACGGCAAGAGTTGTTTCTGAAGATTCAACAAAAGCTCACGATGATTTGGAAGAAAGTGTTGGCATCCAAACTGGGGCAGATGTTGGAGGTGGAAGTGACCATGTTAAAGGTACTGTGGGAGCGAAGCAACATGCAGGACAGGCCACCTTTTCGCATTTGAACAATGAAGTAGAAAACGGCGGCCTAGCAAAGATTGAAGATGCCAAGGATACACTCGCCTACGAACATGACTCTGTTGGTAGTGCCACGAAAGCCACTGAAGGGGAAAAGGACTTAAATTTGTCGATTAAATCAGAGGCATCTGATTTCGCAGACAGCTTAGAGGGAACCAGGTCTGCTATTGTGAACTCTGCTGATGGGAAATTGCTTGTGACTTCGGCAGAAATCCTACAGGACAATAATTCGAGTGCCGGCGGAGAAAGGATTCAGGGGAAAAGTCTTGAGGTAGTTGTTTTGTCTGACCTGGATGGAATTGCAAACGAAGACGAAAACATAATCTCTGATGTTAAGTTTGAAGATGCTCCAGCCCAAGACTTTGTTTGTGAAGAGTGTGGAAAGAGGTTCACTCACATATCTAGTAAGAAGCGCCATATGCTCAAGCACAAAGAAGGCGAGTCTTCTGTTGTTTACCAATGCCCTACCTGTTCTAAAACATTCCAATACAATTCTAGTTTGAAGAGGCACTTGAAGCTTCATTCAGAAGAAACATCAGGGAAAGCATATACATGTAAAGAATGTTCAAAGTCATTCATGTATGCAACAAGTTTAAAACGTCATTTGAAAACACACTCAGGAAAGGAGATTTACCCATGTCCAGATTGTCAAAGATGTTTTGAGTACATATCCAGTTTGAAAAGGCACAGTAAGCTGCATACAGAAGGGAAAGGCTTTAAATGTAACATATGCTCAAAAGCATTTGGTTACTTATCAAGTTTAACAAGACATCAAAGAGTACACCAAAAATCCCTGACATGCACCAAGTGCAACAAAGAATTCAGGTTATACAAAAGCTACCTCAAGCATTTAGAACAGCATGGGGAAATAGTGGCAGAGGCTGAGTTGGCAGCCATGCAGGTTGAAGAATCTGATGGAGGGGAAGAAATTGAAGAAGAAATGCAACCAAAAGATGTTGATGATAGTAATTGTAGCAAAGAGGGAGTTGTGGGAGAGATAGATGAGAATGAAGTCAGTGCTTCTATGGTAGCTAAAAGTATGGTTGAATTACATGACAAGAGCCAACTGGATGCAATCCAAGGTGATGTCATTGACTTACAAACAGCTGAGAACCACCCATTTGTAAAGTTTGTTGTTTCCCAAAATGCAGTCACTCTAGAGCAGCTGCAGTCCTTCCAAGCATCACAAGCTGCCAGTAATTCTACTGAAAGTCAGGGTGAAAATGCAGTAGCATATGCAGTTGTTCATACAGATGAAAATGCGGTCATAGGAGAAAACAGCATTGTTTCAAGTGACATAGGAGATTTGTCTGGAACACCTGTTGGAGGAATTGTCCTTGTAGAATTTGACCAAAACAATAAAGTAACAGAAAGACACATGGAAGGTTTACAGGCATCAAATTTGTTACAATTGTTACAAGCTGTTGAGGGCTTTGCTGTGGAAAACAGTGTTCAGTCTCAGCACCAAACTGAATCAGACCAGAAGGAAGTGCAAAGTGGAGAGCAAGTAATAGGTGACCAACCAATGGATGGTGATGATGTTGAAACATCTGCATCACAAGTGGATATGGGAAAAGGACAAGCAGAAAAAGCATAGAATTACAAGCTGCATGCTGTTACATGGACTTTTGTATTCATGGAGAACAGTTGTTTCTGTTGCAATATATTACTTCCAATGTAAATATGTAATGAAATTAGACCTCTTGGTGTTAAGTGAGAGCATTTTGAGCATGTGGTTTTACTTTTCTCATATTACACAAGATACATTTATAATACAGTAGAAACCCACAAATAAGAACCCTCAATTAGTAAGAAACTACAGTCTGAAATTGTATACATTGATTTTAAATAGTTAGAGCCTTTCAGCCTGATATTCTAGCTAACTTGTTTTTAATGGTTTATCTTCTACTGGAAAACAAACCATCTTCATCTACTGGGAAACAAACAAGTCTTTGATGGATGTTCCAAAAATAGTACATGCATTGTTGTACTAGGCAGGTTCACACCTATGATTTTAACCACAAAGCTTTGGGTGGTTAACTACATTTCCATAGTCTTTCAATTATACACTGTTTGCTCTCATTTTATCAGGCATTTGGTTTGGATCCTGTGTTAATAACCAGCACCCTTATAACTGGTCATCACATAAAAACATGAACAGGCTTATTTGAAATTGTGGGTTCTTATTTATGGGTTTTTACTCTATGATAAGATATTATTAGTTTTGCAAACCTAGGTTTTGACTTCCTTGTTAAATATGCTTTCTACAGCTTTTTCTGTGTGCATTTTCTTCTGGAAATGCTAGATCTGTTTATAGATTATTGGTAAGATACAGTGGTGTATAGCAAAATTGACAATTGGGGGGGGGTGGCTCTGCTAGATGCAACTGGCTATTTTTCTTTTTAGTAGACTGTGTTGTGAATATATAATGGGAAACTTTTATGCAGAGTCCTATATCACTACCCTGCTATATCATTTTTGTGATGCTTATAATAACCAGAGAGCTACAGCCCTATAATAGCATTGAGAAAATAACTAGAGAGGCCAAGCCCCCCCAAGCCCCTGAGCTGTACACCTCTGGTATGATATGAGTATTTAAGTTTTTCAAGTTAACTGCTAGTTGAAACCCAGATATGAGCTGAGAACACTGACACTTAATTATGCATTTTGCTCCTTCATTATCATGTGATTATCAATTTTGAAGTTGGGCAGCTTCATTCTGCATCCAGCAGGTGAATGCTAATGCTTATATTTTTTCACAGTTTTTGGTGTCATTTAACTTATATAGCCTTGGGCAATTAAAATGTATTTGATAGGTTTTTGTGCACAACTCACAAAAGAAGATGGATAGTCATGTAGTGTAGTAGGCTTAAATTTAAGAGCCTTTGTTGTTCAGTGTGTTGTGGTATTTTTAATTATCTCCTTTATTCAGTTTCTTCATCCAATCTGCAAGGAGATTTGCACGTTGACAGGAGATTTAGCTTTATTGTAAAAGAGAATAGTAGTTGCAGGGATCTGATATGTTTAATTCATGATTAGAAATATCCATGTTTTCTCATTATCCACTACATTTACTCATCTTTTTACTAGCCAAGTAGAAATCAAAAACTAACCTTTCTAGCAAGAGTCCTTTGCTTTACAAATTTGTAGATGATCATTTGCCCACTAGGACATGGTATGGAATCCTTTTAAAATTGTGGTACCATTACAGTATTATGTATGAGAGAGCATCTCAAAGTAGATTCCTTCATCACACCAAATAGTTTTTTTCTGGCCTGACCCAGCTTTAGGATCTTGCCTGTAGAAATGTCATATAAATAAGCATTAATAAGTACCCATGCAAACAGATGCAGAGTAATTAAGTTAAATTGAAGATGCAGAAGGGGTAGTGATGTGTTTGTTTGGGGCAACACACCTGCAACAAGTACAAAATTTTAAGAAAGTTGCAGGTCATGCTGCAGAAGATTTAGCATCCCATTGAACATAGTGTTTTCAATGGCCTTTTTCTTTAGCCATAGTAGTAGGTCAAATGGTCAAAACGTCCCCCTCCCCTACGGAAAATGTCTAGGTACATACATCCCTGAGAAGGGTCAGGCAAGATTCTGAAATTTGTGGCATTCTTTATACTATGTATTGGGAGTTTTTGCTTTACTTATTTGCTAGCTTAAGATCTTGTGTACCAGAGTGAAGAATATTATTTTTGATAAGTAATTTGAGAAAGCAGACAAGAGCAGTTGCTAGCAAAGTGTTTTTGTCTTGTGTAATTTATCTTGACATGACTGTATTTAACTATTCATGGCAATTTACTTTGATGGAGGTCAGCTTTGAGGAAAATTATTACCAAAAAGCAAACAGAAAACGAAAGGTATTTTTTGTTTATAGTCATGTACCTGTTGCCGCTGTTATTTGTATTTAACTTATTGACTAGATCAGATTCGTTCAGGTGTTTGAGTCATACTAAATATTGACAATGTTGTGAAGACGAGATAAATTAGAACGAGGCATGGTACCCCTGTGATTTTCCCGCCAAATCATACCCCATTCACAAGATTTCAAGTATTTGATTTGCTGCACTTGCGGTAACGTATAATATGTCTTTGCTTTCAGGAGATCTATGAATTCATTAATATTTCATTTTTTTCTATGTAAAAGGTATTTATGCTGCACTTTTCCGTTAATTGTATGCTAGTAATAAGTCTATCTATGGACTACGTTTACTTAGGCCTTGTTCAGTAGGCGAATTCTTGTAAAAACTGTTGCCTCATCTAGTTATTCTGGATTTCCTCCTAAAACTAAATAAATACAAAGTGTCAGTGAGTTAGCTTTTGGTTTGATCAGAAATGACATGCATTCATCACAGAAAAACAAAAAAGATGCATCATTTTCTGTGATTGCTTAGCTACTTTTGCCAATTTGAGGAGCAAGGACCTTGTCTTCTCTTATTTTCAGTATGCTTAGCACCTCCAAAGAATTCTTCCATAACTATGCAAACTTACAGTTTGATGATAGTAACTAAATCTCCTGAACCTCTGCACTAGTAAGGTTAGGACCTACTAGTACTATTGTGTTATGTAAAATTCATAGATTTCATCACAATGTGGATTCAGATAAGAACAATGGATGGTAAGAAATCCATCCAGATTGACAAACTAAGCAAATTGACAACGATAAAGGAGCTGAAGGACAAAGTAGCAGTTGAATTTGGCATTGCCAGTGAAAGACAGCGGCTTTTCTTTAGTGGAAAGCAGGTATCTCATTATTGATCAGTGGTGGCCTGACAGGGGGCTGTCCCCCCCAGCAAAGATTTTTAATGGGTGCCAGAGTAGGCAAGGGGGCGCCAAGATGTGGAAGGCAGAACTGTTTCTATGCTTGACAATATTCATGGTAGGAGCTTGGAATCTAAACTCTAAGGTCTGATTCCCAAAGTAGAAGCTATTCAGTGCATAGCACAGCTAAAATTAATATTGTAACAGTTAATGTCAATGTAAATGATCTCAATTTTAAACTTAGTGGCTCAAAGTTTGCTTTATTGACATTAGCTAGCTTTTAGCAAAGGTTTGAGAACATGCTTTCTATAAGTTTCAATACAGCAAGCAAACACTTTCTGAAGCCTTTTTCAAAAGCAAGTTAGTGTCAATAAAGCAAATTGGTAAGTTATTGAGTGAGAATTGAGAGCATTTACAATAATACTGTCTGTGCCTTTTATGGAAAGCATTATTAAAAGAATAGAAGGAAGCATGAGTAAGACAGAGAAGACTTTGACCTAGCAGTTTACTAGGACCAAAAGAAACCCCCACACCAAACAGTGATAAACTACACAGGTCCAACTTCTCATGCTGTATGTAATTTGTGATTTTTAGAGTCAAAAAAACACAACCTACATACTGTGTAATATTCAAAGCTTGTTTAGGTAAAAGAAACTGATATAATAAAAGTATCTGTCTTACTGAAGTTTAAATCTTTAGTCATAAGTTCTGTGTCTTTGGAGCTTCATATTAGCTATAAGCTAAGTTCTATCAAGAAAAATTATGCAAGGAGTTAGGAGAAGCTACTAATTGCCAATGTTGCAGTAGTCTTTGGTTCCTTATTTTTAAACATTAGCTTTTTCTGTTGACTGTCCACAACCATTCCATGTATACTACATCACCTTTGTACTTTGAAATATTGCCTAGTAACTGCAATGCACAGTTTTGATGTTATGTCTTACAAATAGCACTCTTTTTCATTCTTAAAAGGGTGTGGCTGGAAAATTTTTTCCTTCCTCTTTTCCTTCATTAACCCTCATTGGTAGTAGAGTATATTGAATATGTGAAAGAAGCACATACATATGAATATATTCTAGTATTATTGCTATATTTAGGGCACTATATTATAAATACTGCTGGCAGGAGAGGCACTAGAAGGGGGTTGGGAAGGCTATAGCCCCTTCCATAGAAGCATGCTAGCCCCCATTGGGAGATAAAGATCTTTTTTATCAGAGTTACTTGAGCAGTTCTAGTATTCTGTCAATGGTGTCAGTCCCTTTGTGGAGGAGTCAGCATCCTGTTAGAAAATACCTAGAGCACCCCTGATTGCTGGGAATGCCAATGGTTTAGGGGTGCACTTTTCCACCTGGCCCCCCCAGCACAAAGTGTGTCAGGCCACCACTATTATCATACTTCTCTATAGTCTTCAATACCAACATATCATTAATGAAGCTTTGTTTGTACAGCATGGATGTGAAATGCTATATTTTTCATTGATAATGTGTTGATATTTAATTCCTATTCCTTTGGAATGTCATGGCCAATGTTTGTTAGATTCTGACAGATACTTCATGGTTTATACACTGATTTTACTGCTCTAAGTTTGCAGAAGGTTATACAGTGGTGAAGGTTATCTGTTGAAAATTTTTCCAGAAGGACAGCTCCTTGCAAGAAATTTTTTACTGCCTGGATTTTCCTTTGTATCTGTCTTGAAAATATTCCAGAAAGTGTCTGCAGAAGGATCAAAGGTCTTGGAACCTTCACCTCCCTTACGTTGTTCTTCCCAATGCGCGATTGAAACCTTCTCAAGATGACAGTGCATGATTTCATTTGAAAATAGATGTGAGCTGTGAGGTGATATGGGTTGTGGGGTGGTGTTGGTTATCTGATGAACATCATTAACATCTATAAACATCATTTTTAGGCACTGCAGGTTATCTGCTGTGTGGGTTATATGCTAAGAACTATGGAATTTTTCCATGTGTTATTATTGATATTTTGTAGTGTATTTTAGTTAGAAAATGGCCACTCCTTATTTGACTACAATGTTGGTTTGAATGCCATTGTCCAAGTGATGTTCAAGGCTGAAGGAGTTTTTGCTTCAAGTAACTCTAAAAGGGAAGATTCAGCAAACGAAATGAAACCTGTCCATGATCCATTAGCAAAATGTAATGGAAGCAGTGAGGTAAAACAACCAGGCATCTTTTTATTGTGTTATTGTTTAAATTATCATTCTTAGTTTCTTTTTCTATTGTCTGTTTGTTACAATATTATACTGTTTGCATGTCTGTCAGGCCTTGGTAGTAATTCTGATTAAATTGCTTTGTTTAGTTACAAGTTGAAGTACTTAGAGAAGCAATTTGATTTTTTTAGAAAGTAGTTTGTAATTTATGTCTCGTAATTGTTCAGCATATAATTTGTACTTGAAATACTTTTTCACTACTTGTTTTCAGAGGAAAGAAGTAAAAGGTAACTGCTTTTAAAAAATGAACTGCACTGTTCCTGATGTCAGAATTAAAAGATATATTGTGCCCCCAAACCTACCATGAATTTAGCAATAGGGGAATGCATCATCTTAGTTGGAGATACTTTGAGTATATTTCATGTTCTGTTGCATTAATCTAACATCACAAATGAAAATGATATGTATGAGAGAAACAGAATTGACCTGAGAAAATCTGAATTACTATATAGAGATCAGAAATGATCTATAAGTAATCTAAATAAGGAGAGCCAAGAAAACACAGGTTTAGGCAAAAATTTTTCATCACAAGAAACAACTAAATTACACTAACAATACAATACACAAGACTAAAACACTACTTATGAGTAACATTTGATTAGCTAGCAGGTAATCCTTCATTATGAACATATTCCTCCCTTGCTTAGTTATGGTGAATGGCAAATGAGTAGGGTGGGAAGGCGGTTAGCAAAATTTGCAAAATAAGAGCATATATGGCACATCAGATGGCATCAGACCTCAAGGATGAGAAATAGGGTAGCATATCAATATAGGAGTGTGGAGGGCCCAAATAAGGCCAAAGGGGATGGGAATATAGGAAGCCATTGGCTGGAAATTGCATTAGTTTGAATCTGATGCAAGAACCCATGCTGATGACTCTTGACCAGGAGGGCTAGTGAGTCATGACCAGGAGAGCTGATGCAATCTGATTATACCCTAGGACTTGCCATGAACAACTTACACCCAACCAAGACTCCCCAAATTTAGACCAACACTGTAATTCAACAATGTTCCCCATTAAATGTACAGTATTGGTTATATTTCAATGTAAAATCACTTCAAAAATTCTCTTAGTTCATTATTATTAGCATTGTTGTTTGCTAGTAGTTACTTTTTCTTTTAAATCATCATGATTTGAAAAAACTTCCCTTTCACTGCTGCATCATTAATGTCCTAACTCAATATCTTGTGTTTTTGTTAAGGATGCAAACAACAATGGAGATGAAAATAATAATGGTGACAATGGCATTTCTTCCCATTTTAAAGTAAATTTATTTATATTCCCTTTTTAACTTGTTTACACTTCATGACAAGGGATGAATTCTAAAAGGGACGAGGAGGCAGAGCCCTTCATACTAAATTTTTCTCTTTGTTGGGGCACAAGATCTGACAGTGATTTGTTCTTCTTGCTTTGTATTCATTATTCTGTTTACGTGGTTTATTTTCCAGTATTGTGAATTTTGCAGTGTCAATGATTATTGAAACTCTCTAATGATCCATCTACTCTATTGTACTGTTATCAGTCTGCCAATATATTCTTTGATTTATGCAAAACACATAATGTCAGCAAACATTTGTATTTGTCATTATATTATTAAATGTATGCTAAGTGATGATGGTGGTGATGCTGATGATGGTTGATTGCACATGCTAGTTTGATTAAGTTTAGTTTTGTATCTGCATTCTTGAAATTATCCACACCCATTTTTTATGATGCTACACCTAGAGCCTAGAGCTCCTCTTGCTACCACTGTTAGAAAACACAACTGCAAAACCTTATGAGTAGAGGTACCTGGATTAAAGTCTGAGACATTGTTGACCTGCCCATTGAAGTTGTGGCCTTGAAGGGCCCATTGAGTGTATCCCCCTTGTTAACTTTTGGGTTTCACATCCCCCTTTGAATGCTGCATTTTTGATTTTCCTACTCCGAAGTAGTACTGATAGGCTTTGTGATGGTTCTTGAATTCTTGAAAAGTGCTAGAATTTGAGATGTCTTTTAAAGGGCACTTGAAATGCCTTGAAAGTAGGAGTTTTTCCTTAAATATTGATCATGCTACTTTAAATTTATGAATTTTTACTGTTTACTTCATTCACAGCATCAAAAATTCTAAGCATAATTGAAGTATCCAAAAAATGTTTAAAGAAGATTGTCCATGTAATTTTGTGATGCACCAACAAATATCTCGTTTTTGGCATTTTTGGCTTCCTGTGTATTCACACATTCCTAACATTTATTTGAGCTTTTTCAGTGGAATTAAATACCCACAAAGGTCCTTTAATTTAAAGGTTCTTGAAAAATTTGATTTTAGTCCATGAATTTCTTGAATTTGCTTTTTATAATTTGTACATGAATCCCATGCTAAGTAGATGAAGGGCTTGGGATAAATAAAAGGGGGTAGGAAAATAAACAATATAGGGTCTCTGCAAATAGAATAGTTTTCACTCTTTAGAATCTCAATTTAATAAATAGGAGAGCTAGAGAAAAACTAATAATCAGGGGGATTAGCAATATACCACTTCTTCTTTGAAAAATTTGATAGGCATAGCTTATACTGACCATAAAGTTTTAAAAATGTGATAAAATTTCTTCATCTTTGATTATCATAATTGGCCATGTAACTATTAGATTTTGATACATTCCTGACTAGCGGATTGTCCAATACTCAGGAGTGTTGGCAGCTGAACTGGATTGTAGGGAGGAGGCATGAATGTAGATATCAATGACACAATTAATAGAGATGGCATTCTAGAGAACATCTGTACTATGCAATCCCAGTGACTTATGAAGATCACTGTCCCCCTGTCCTCCACTTCTTCTTTGAAAAATTTGATAGGCATACCTTATACTGACCATAAAGTTTTAAAAATGTGATAAAATTTCTTCATCTTTGATTATCATAATTGGCCATGTAACTATTAGATTTTGATACATTCCTGACTAGCGGATTGTCCAATACTCAGGAGTCTACAGGCCTGATACAGCTGGGGGAACTGTAGTTCTCATGGAAGATCTCGCACGATTAAGGATGCATTTTCTTGCATTATTGTCATCATCATCACTATCATCATCATCACTATCATAAGTCTTCATCATCAACCATCAACATCATCATTGTCATCATCACTATCATCAATCACCATTATCATCATCACCATCACTGTCATCGATCATCATTATCATTGTCATCCATCATCATCACTATCATCAATCATCTTCAATCATCATCACTATCATCAAACATCATCATCTTCACTATCATCAGTCATCATCACCATCATCACCATCATCAATCATTATCATTATCACTATCGTCAATCATCAATCATCATCATTCTCATCATTGATTAACATTGGGCAACAAATTTATCAATACAAATGCCACTCCATCTTCTCCCGCTATTTCATCCACATTCTCAAAAGATTACTATTGAAGTTGAATAGCTATCGTTAATGGGTTGCATATCTTTTTAGGTCAATGATAAAGTTGATGCTATGGATACAACAATGGGAGCCTGGTTCGAGGCCATTATCGTCAAGGTGACGAGAGATGTCAAAGGAAATGGATTTGTTTATCATATCAGATTTGAAGAGTAAGAATATTTTTTGCTTTATTTGTCACAGATCTTTCTGAATGTAGTATACTGCAGGCCCTGCCAGTTGCAAGTGGCTTGGCTTGGATTCTCATGGTGCCTTCTATCTTAATGTTATTCGTAGCATTGCTCAAGTTGAAATTACCATCCTGTTCTAACATTTGATTTCATGCAGAAGTCCATGAATGTAGCATACTACATTTATTGACCATAAGTGTCGCCAAAAGCAGATAGATATTAAACAAATCCATAAAATTAACTGATTAATCTATGAATATAGGGCTATTGCTACCCAACGGAATGCTTGTAGCCTCCTGTAACCCTTTGGCTACATCTCTGTCACAAATGTGAAAGAGTTTCAAACTATACGCTACAACTTCTACCATCATATATTAAAGTACTTTTACTAGTATCAGGTACCTTCTAGCAGATACTGCTTAGGTTTGTAGATAATTACATTTCAGGGTACCTACATTTCTCCTTTTTTATGTTGAAAGTTATGATGAAAATGAAATTTTGAGGCTAAGAGAATGTGAAGTAAGACCAAGAGCAAGGACTAAATTGGCATGGGATGAGGTAATGTGCTTAGCAGTTCTAGTATTTAGCTTCTTTATTATTAGCAATTTTGCCAATTTAATGATTTATGCTTTAGTTTAAGCAAGCATAAGTTAACAACTTTGGGACGATTTGACGTTCAGTTGATCGAAATTTTGTTTTATCTTTCACCCAATCTCAAGTTTCTCGAAGTTTGGAGTTTCTGTGGCAGTTTATAGTACATTTTGACACCCATAATCATAAACGAGTTTCTTGAATATTCTGTTTTGATTTTCGGAAGCATCAATTTCAATTGATTGTTTTTAGTCTGCTTTTCATGCTGAAACAATACTGATACCTATATTAGACGCTATTTGTTTCTCAAACAGATTGAAATCGGTGATGAAGTCATGGCAAATTACAATCCAGATGAACCAAAAGAAAGAGGATTTTGGTATGACGTCGTTGTAACAAGAAAGGTTAGAAATGTTTATAATTGACTTTTAAATTTTGTATATGATTGTAGTCCATGCCCGGAGACACGTGCGATCGCACGTTCAGAATCCCCAGCAAGAGCGAAAAGTTACTTGTACCAACGTCACTGTCAACCGTGCAATCGCGCATGCCAAATAAGAACTTCATTGTCGCAACTGCAACACTGGTGACTGTCACGTTTTGCTCTTATAGGTCTGCTTTCTCCTGTTTTATCCTAAATGAGACATTTGACATGTTTCAGCAACAAAAAAATATGTATTTCGGATACACAGATCTTGGATCGCACGTGCAATTCCAAATAAGTAAGAGCAATCACTTGTGCAGACAATGCGCACGTGCAAATTGCCGCTCTTGCACCAATTTCTTCTGGACATGGATAGTGACTTCCTCGATGCTGATTGTAGAACTGCTATAGAATTGTCACCATTGTCAATGAATCTGGATTCCCTTCAATCTACAAGGATTATTCTACGTTAACGTTTAATTGATGGGATTTTGGGGATATCGTTGACAGTAGTTGTAGAATTTTACATTCTACGTCTGATGATTTTGATAATTATTGAAATTGCTGTTGAAAGAATAAGGATAGAAAAAAGAAGATTAAAAAATGTAAATGGGATATAGCTAGGTACAAGGAGGGCGAAAATAGCTGTATGGTGTAATGGGTGAGGAAAGAGATTAGCAGGGAGAGAGTGCAAGGAAGAGCTCAGGGACAGTGTAAGATAAAAATTGTGAAAAGGAAATACATATTTGCAGGGAAGGAGTTATCATCTATAGTACTCTTTTGCTTTGAGCTTATCTAGTCTCTTGCTATAGACTGTAACTTTTGTAGATACGTAGAAAATCAAAGTTGTATTTTGATATCCTAGGTTCAAAAAAGGACTGGAAATATGCTTTATGGTAAAATTCATTTAGAGTAAGTAATTTGATTAATAAATGTGATTTTCTAGTTATGTTGCCATATGTTTATATTATGTTTACTCCCATGTGCGCTTCCTTTCTAAAGAACAGCGATTTAATGTAATCTGCAGGGAATATTTTCCTTTTGATAGAAACTTTCTTATACAAAAACTGCATGGTTTTTATTTGTAATTTTTCTATAGTGGAGTTTTCCTGGTTGATTTGAACTTTTCATTTGTATAGAGTATTGTAGACGTCGATTACTGAAGGAAATTAGCACAGAAGTCTCTTCTCAGGCTTGGTTTTGCTTTTACTGCGTTAGAAATATTGCAATATTTAGAAAATGGCACCTTTTATATTAAGCAGAATTTTTGATAGAAATAGTTTTTTTGACGTCGCTTCGTATATTTACCTGGAAAATGCATGTTATAATTTATGGTTGCAATTTCCATCCAGTTAATTAATGATGAAGATGATGATAACAAGAGACATCTTTTAATTCCAATTTTCATTCCATCAATTCCTGTTAATCTTGACAATCAGCAGTGTAGCATTCACAAATCCTTATCGGTATCTTAAATGATATTACAAATTACTTCTCTATCAGCGGTAAATCCTTTCAAAACTATCTTGGCACCTTACAGTTGCAACTTTACCTAAAACTTGGGTGATTCAACACCTTGATAACGTTGTAACTAGGTTTTTGCATCATTGGCTTGATCTTCCAATTAGTGCTACTTTAAGCGGCATTATCCTTCCCAAAAATCAATTTGGTCTCAATCTAATTGATTGATAACAAACAAATTACCTGTATTCAGAGAGATTTGTAGTTGTAAA
>WIPJ01001604.1:226529-238540 GCA_018155075.1 Cassiopea andromeda
ATACTGATTTTTGACAAAGATTCCCTTGACTTTTAACTAAAAATTAAAAATTTTCCCTGACTTTTTTCATGAAAACCTATATTTTTTCTTTGACTTTTTCTGCAAAAACAACCTTTTCCCCTGACCATTCAGCCCATGACAGCTGACAGAATTGTGGTGACATACCTTTGACTAGGGACTGTAAATGGTAAAACTAATCAAAACTTTTCTTGGATTTATCATATGTGTAAACAATTTTTTATAAAAATAACAACTAAGTACAATGGTAAACCTCACTATTACAGGTAGTTTACTATTGGTTACTTAAATTGACAAATGTGTTAGAAGCTAGTAGTAAAAAAGTTCTGGGTTACACCATTCTCTGTTGTGACAGCTGAAGATAAAATATGAAGTACTTATTGTGACATTCATTATTCTTTTAATTATGACACTTGTCTGGTCAGTGGTCATTTCTAAATCCTTCATCATGTCAATAAAATTGGAAGAAGATTTATCAAATAATCCAAGTGACATCATTGATAAATAGACAAATTTGACCTGATTGTAATTGTCTATTAACTGATTTACAAGTTCAAGGTACTTGAGTTTTTTCGATATATCATATTGTAAATATAAAGACAAAACATAGAAAAGAACCCACGTCAAATGCAAATTTAAAAAATTGAATACTCCAGTGATGATCCAAAATGAAATATTTTTCCTGACCTACAGCACAAAAGTACTATTTCCCTCTGATCATTGCAAGTTTCTCCCTGACTTTCCCTAACCACATAAACCCTGTTGTAGTAAGTCTTCAGTGTTATTATTGGCCAACAATAACATCAACAAAATAAAAAAGTCAACTTGCAAAATACATAAAGGAAAAACTGGGTAGGACATGGTAAAACTGGGTCAAGGGTCACCAATCCTATGCCTATGGGCACTCAGTTGCCCACAGAGCAGTTCCTAATACAAACTAATTCAGTGTGAGATTGTATAAATTAGAAATTACAAATCATAATTGAGTTGGTGCCCCACCAGAGCTCAATAATCTGTGTGAGCACGTGAGTGCGACTTGCAGGCACAAGGTTCCAAACTTCAAATTCTGCAGGTACTTCTACCCCAAATCTATATTGGACCGTCTATTGTTCTTCATAATTTCTGCAGGCACATTTTACCTCAGATCTATGCTGACAGGTACAAATACTTTTAAAGAGGCATGTAGCTCACAGACTATTTGATGACCTTAAGGTAACACTCAGCCTTGAAAATGTTGGTTACCCCTAAACTAGAAAATATAGTGTCTTAATGTCTACTACACATTTTAAATGAAAGTTTAAGATAATAACATACAGAAAGACCATCACTGTAGATGAACTAGGCAAACTAGGTCTGTATGTGCCTATGTATGTGCAGGCACATACAGACACAGATAAACCATGGTTGCCAAAGAATGTGAAAAGCAGAATTTCTTGGTTTTTCCCAGACCAAATGGGTAGTGTCAGCCCAGAGGAATCTAGTGAGCTATATGTAGTAAAAGTCATGCCTTTGTCGCTACACAAGCAAGGGTGTTTACTGCAAGGGTTTTGACTATTTGAAATAACCCAAAAGTAATTGCCTGACTTTTCCCTGACTTATATGCCTTTTCAACATTTTTCTTGACTTTTCCAGGCTTTCACTAACTTATATAAAAAAATGGACATTTTTCCAGGTTTTCCCAGGACTTGTGTCAACCATGTAAACATACAAACATGAACACTTTAATGTTTGAAAATCTGCAAATTGTGTGATAGCATATATTTGAAATTACAATACCTTCTGATTACTACCATCAATCAAAATGTTCTCATTTTCATATCCTCCAAGGATTGAGTCAAGTGGATAGATGTATGTCATATCTGAATTTTGATGAAACTTGGTTTTTCCATCTTTATAAAATGAAATGCTCTCCATTCCTTGGTAATTTATGTTGTCGGTATTGTATACGACAATCAAGATCTGTAGAGCCATAATAAAAATATAATTCTCAACTGTGGAACTCATTGCCACCCACTACTTTCCTTGAATCCTACCATTTGTCATCTTTTAAATCTAACATCAACAAACTTGATCTTGTCTCCTTTTCTACTTAAACTTTCCCTCATTTTCTCAGTTTTCCCTTTGTTGGGGCTTTGTTATAGGCCCTATGGCCTTTCCCCTACATTACTTACTAAAAAAAATACTACTATTTATTATAGAACCATTGAAATACTTCTCATATACTGTGAAATAGCTTTAGATGCTTACAGATTCACAACATCAGGGGAGACAATAGGGGTACCACTAAAGGAAATTCTTGGAGGTATCAGGTTGATGATTAGGACATTCACAAATCTGTGAAATAACCCATTAATTTGTAATCATAAAGGGTGTCACACCCCCACACCCTTTTTAGCACCACCTCTGCATGCAAATGCCAACAAATAAATTGTACTTACAATCAGGTTTGCTAGAAATAGCAGGAACAACAGCATCAAGACAAATATAAGAACATATATTTTTCTTCCTCTAACTCCAGTTCTCCTTAGCTGCCTCTCATCAACATCAACTGCACCAGCATCATAGTTTTTGCTATGTTCATCATTGATCTTCTTTTTTCTTTTGGACTTCTCAATCATGGAGGCTCCATGGCTGGTTGAATGTGCCTGGTAAGAAGTTTAAATCTCACACAGAAAAGAAATAAACTGCAATTAGAGCTATGTGTATGTAAATGAAGAGTAGTCTTGAATATTTTGGTTTCCAGGTTTCAACCAAGGCAACTGGTAATAGAGCACTACTACTACCCCAGTCTTTTTCAGCTGTCTGAAATAGTAACCCCATAAACGACTTTTGTAGCCCTAAAATTGGTTACACTATTTCAAATATATATTGGGCCTTTTCCAGTACTAAATTCTTGTAACTTATATATGGTATCTGGTGGATATTTGCCTATTTCAAAATAAACAAAAATCTACCAGATACCACGTAAATAATTTCCCATGGCAACATTCTAGAGAAGCTAGATGGTTAATATCAACTACCACCGTATGAAAATACAGTTCGTGATAAGCATAATGCCACAAGATGGAAAAAGGACATTTGGAGGTAAACTGAATATTGTAGTAAACATCACATCGCTTAGCTTCATAAGGAAATGATTCGGCAACATTAAATATAAATGATTGACTAAATTTTAAACAAAAAGACATTGCTTACCATTGCTGTGGTTATCTATCGTCCAACAATGCAAATCTACTAGGATCCTGCGCTTTACTTTTAATATTCTTACTATCCGCCTTTGCTAGTGTCCATGCATCATAACTTGCATGGTACCGACCTATGAACGTCACAAATGACAGCTGCATATAAGTCTCTGAGCAAGCTTTGAAACAGGACGTTTCCTTTCTCAAATCCACACACAATCTTTAGGCTAAGCCTAACTCACCAATTTCACTCCAATCAAGCAAAGCGCCAGCGCCCATAAAATGTGTTGTTGTTGTCGCGTAGTAGTTATACTGACAAGTACAAATAAGGATGGAACTGTCATTAACAAGGGAGCTTCTGAGATTATCAGGGGTCTCATCAGAGGATTGGCAGAAAGCCGGAACCCACGTCAGGAAGCAGTACCCCCATCAGTGAAGAAGTCAAAGCTGTCAAGGACCTTACTGATATTTTCCCCATTGTTATCACATTACATGCTTTATCAATATACTTTTATTTCATATTATTTCACTGGAATATATTTTGTTGCAAGACCCCAAAGGGAATAATTAACTTTCTACATAGTTACATGCATATGGAATATGACTAATCTGTAGCATGCCTTGCAAAAAAATCAGCTATTCTTTAGTCAAATTCTTATCACATTTACTACTGCTGAGAAACTTAGTACAAACTTCTGAATATATCCAACTGTTAGAACAGTTTGCTAGAAGGGAAATTCTGGTGGGATCAGTTGATAGGGTGTACCAGACACCTTTCCACATAGGGTTGCTAACTTGTAGGGATTCAAGGAATACAGCATTGCAAGAGAAATGATTTTGATTGATTTCTACAAGAACTTGAATTACAGCAGAATTTTTAGTTACAACAGAGCAAAGTGCCAATTACTTCACTTTAGGGCATTTCACAGCCACAACCAATTAAAGACTGTCTTTCAAAGATAACATCTATGATATTCTAGAGAGTAATTTGAAGAATATTTAAACCATGACAATATTCATGTTCAGCCATTATCTCAGTACTTCAATATTCCAAAGCCTGGTTTGTACTTTCTTGAAAGTTGCTGAAGCAACATAATCATCTACAAAATATAGATGGTGACAGGAAAGGAACCTAGAAAAGACAGCTAATGTTGCTCTGTGTCCTCTTGTTTTTGATATAGGAAGCAAGGGATGGTGAAGATGATCATGGGATTTAGAACAAATGGAAGCTATAAACAAACATATGATGAAGAGAACAAAACAATAAGCTAGTGGAGAGAGAGAGAGTGAGTGAACGAGTGAGTAAGAACCGCATAAGGACTCTGGTGCATTTGGAAGCTTGCTCAATTCACTTTTTATCACCCCTTAGCATTCCAACAGAGTGCCTAGGGAGTAGTCACCAAATGGAATTCAAAAAATGCAATGAGGCCAGACTGCTATGGTGACCATACCAAAAGCTGCAAACAAAAAGTGCATCTCTGAAATAACATTTTCATATGGAGCTTCAATATCCCACAAGTACAACAAAGATCTTACAGGAAATCTTCAAGTACTGTCCTTAATGATTGGAAGATAGAAATTTCCTTTAAAAAGGAGATGCTGCACTATGTTGTCAATATTTAGTACTCACAGCATTGCTTGCACCTGCTTGGACACAATTGCTTTGTATCAAGCCCTACAACAAATCAGGGTCTATCTTAGAGTGGCCTTGGTCACACATTGCGGTCTAGGATATCATAAGTGTGGTCATGGAAATTTAAAGTTGTGATCAACCTTCTCAAAATCACATGCTTCCTATTTTGCAAGTCTCTTTGCACCTTGGTATGCATGTGCTCTATGAAAACTTAAAGTACAGTACAATGTGTGTCCCAATGTGGTATCAAAAAATACAAGGCTCCATATGAAAATTGAGTTTGTTACAAGGGCATAGTCCTTAGAAAGATCATAAGGTGTGGTCAAGATTTATTATAGCATAGTGTGGTGTTTGAAAATTTTCTTAAAATAGGTCCTGCTCTAAATTTTAGCAGAGCCCACTTTACATAAATCATTTCAGTTGAAAACCCCACTGTAAAGATATAGGTACAAAATATTTCTACCAATGTAAGAAAATCAAGAATAAAATTGTTAGTTATTACTAAAACAATTGAATGAACTATCTCTTCTTATATAAGCAAGGTTTCAGGCTTATATCAAGATAAACATTTGATTCTGGAAGCCTTTCCTTCTGAAAGTCCATCAATATGAACATCTTGTTTGTTGTATCCTATAAATAAAACATATTCAAAGTGAATGTAAAGGATATGCAAAAAGCTATTAAGACATACCTTTTTCAAACTAGATTAAGTAAATTTTACTAGTCCTCTATAGTAGACTTTACTTACACATTTACTAGTACATTTTACCAGGCTCACAGTGTACTGAAAGCAGAAAGCTAATTGAAACAAAACTAATAGACTATACCTAATTTCAAACATTCCAAAGAATTGAGCAATGTGTCAAGACACAGTTGTCTATATTTCAGGCCTTTCCCTCAGTCCACCATAAAAATCCCATGCATAAGTTGAAGTCTTTAAAATCAAAAATGCTAACAGCAGCAGGCAGGTTAAATCATTATCCACAGAAACAACTTCAACATACCTTAGATAAAAATATAAATCCAAATGTGGAGACATCTTTTATAAATTTCTCAATATGATCAAAGCGGCTAACAACTTCGGCTATCTTCAGTATTCCACTAAAATTGTAGAATTGCTCCATTAAGCATTCATACTGATAAGACTTCTAGTTAATATTTCGGAGACGAAAATTGGTAAAAAAAAGTGAAGCAAGTTTTTTTCTAGCACAATCTTCCATTATCCTACGGCTTCATTTCCTATGTGCAAAAACAGCTTATAGTAAGGAAGAAAGAGTACCTTGATCAACACATGGAAATTTTGGTCACCCAATCATGCTCTTGCACTAGCTTTATATGAGATTACCTTAGAAGCATATTGGATGAAAAGAATACCCAATTTCATGCAACCTCATATTTAATTTCTTATAAAAAATTGTAGACAATAACTTCCTAATAGCAAAACAAAATTTATAGATAGCATTGAAAGCATCAAGGTAGAAATATACTAATTCATATTCAAGCTAAACTTCTACATTCTTGAGTGTCAAATAATTGCCCCCAATTGCTAGTTTTCAATTTCTTTCCAATCTTCCCACTCCCATTCTATCTCCCAATTATCCTCATCAGCAATTATTTGGTACTTAAAAGTTCTTGGAAGAGATGGAAGTGCAAATGATATTGATAATGAAATATGAACACACCCAGTTTTGAGAATTCTATTTGCCTCAATCAAAAAGTCTGCAATGTTCTTCCCCATCAATGAGAGGCAGAATATTACTATATCAACAGATTCATCTCCAAGTGGAACCTGAACAAAGAGGACAAACAATATCAATGCAATGTTTTTTGTTCATCAATCATCACGGGATCTTCATGGCCTTGACTAAAATAGCTAGTACAAAGAGATGGGCCCCTAAATTCAAAATAAAGATAGCAATAACAAGCCAATAACTCTAGATACTATGGGACAACCAAAGGTTTTAAGCATGATATTTCTAGGGTGCAAAGCCATCTGCTGTTCTTGTAGAATTTTGATGAATCTCCAAAACATTTTTGAAATGACAAAAAAGTGCAAATAATATGAGAGCTGTACCTTTGACATGTCACAAGCAACAGTTAAACTGTTTTGAGCAACTAAATCAAATGAATGCACTTTTTGCTTCACACTATGTGATATCTTTGCTTCTCCACATCCCATATCTGCAACTATTAATTTGTCTGATCTGTATGATAGAAATTTATTGTTCCTCTTAGGATTTTTCAAGGGTAAGATACTACACTGGTGGAAATTAAGACATGTGAATTATTTTGCACATGCGATCACACTTCTAAGAAAATCTTTACATATGCATGCTCAGATCAAATTAAGAAACAGACAAAAGAACTGTAAGGCCCAACAAAAATGAAATTAATCAAACAAATTCAAAAGCCACCAGGAAATACTCAAGAACACCTCTTTGTGAGTGGGGGCAATCTTGTGCTCACAACTTGATTAGTGTGTGTGTGGGCAAAAATGCAAAGTTCCAAGTCTGCACTTAAGGAGATGAATTTCCATACACAAGAATTACTTTGTGTAATACTTTGTGTCAGAAAAAAAGATTAAACTGGAAAAACTTAATTGCAAATTCAAGTAAGCCAATCTATGAATGCAAAATTCCATACCTCTTTCTAAGGTCAGCAATCATCATATCAATAGGATTCTGTGGCCATAACTTTACTTGACTTTGAAATCCTCTATGATAAATATCAAATAGGGAGGGATTGTTAGAAAACATGTCAAGTGCTCTATCACTTGAAACTGTGTAGAGTTGTTCATTAATCCATCTAAATTGTGCCCCATTCAGTCTTTTTTGCAGCTTGGTTTTAAAATCCAAATTTGCCTTATTTCTATTTATTGAAGCATAATGTAATTCTACTCTTCCTCCTGTTTCAAACTCTGTTTCTGTATCCTTTGCATTTTGGTGAATAGTGTTATGATCAGTCTGGCCACCTTTAGTGTTTTCAATATTTCTTCTAGCTTTTGGCTCTTTAAGTTTGGCTGAAGGACCACAAATATTACTACTGCATGAGCTCTCTGATGGTCCACTGTCAACATTACTGCAGCAATTTCTATCTCCCTTTTCTTTTCTTATTAGAGATTTTCTACTTTTATCAACGACTATTTTTCCAGAATTTTCGTTGACCTTTTGGCTGCAATCTTTTTGTACTTCTAGTACTTCAGAATCATCTGCCTTTGCTGATCCACTTTCAGGTTCTATTGTATCATTTAGCTTTATTCTCTTTTTTGCTCTTCTTCTTTTCTTTCCTAGTGCTTCTTTTGCATTATGTTCATCAATAGTGCAATTAACGTATTCTCCTTCTCCATTGTGTGGCATTTCTTCTCTTGAAGCGTCTACATCAGATGTTGAACCAATATGCTGATTTTTGATCTGCTTTCTTTTCTTCCCCTTTTTTGGATTCCCGTCTCTAGTATTTTTGCTACCTTTCTTTTGAAATTTGCTAAAAAGTACACTCATACGCTCTTCAGGATCCAGTGAATTAAGATAATCATCGTATTCTGTAGTCCAAAGTAAATTTGCTTGTGATGGTTTGGACTTACTATCATCTAGGATTTCTTTGTCACCCGTCTTATTATATTTTTTTCTTTTAATTTCACTGCTTCGTGGGATGTTTTGAAACACTGCATGTGATAAATGTTCAATGCAAGAGTCATTTTCTTCCCATTCGGGAACTTCGAAGTTACTACTCGTTGCCGCCATTTTGGACTGTGGAGCATCGAGGTGGTATCCTCCACAATTCCTCCACAAGCAAAGCAGCTAGAGATGGCCCACGAGGAGCAAAGGGCCTGGACCGACCCGAAAATTCCTCTTCTCGGTGTCATATTGAACGGCACATCATGGCGGTCGGTAAGAATAAGCGACTGTCCAAAGGAAAAAAAGGCAGCAAAAAGAAAGTGTGAGTACATTCTGATAGTCTATATTGTAGAATTACCATTTAACTGTTATGTGATGTGTGCCATAAGAAAGATAATTATGTGATTTTGTAGATATCTGCAGATATTATGAAGCGCTTTCGTGAAAATGGTGCATAATGAGTGTTTGCTTCATGTAGAATGGTATTATTACCCTTACGTGAAATGTTGCTAATGGGATAGCAGACTTTGCAAGCATTCGACATCTATCAAAGTTGATAAATTCGAATTTGGGAGGTATTTTGAAATCCAGTGTTTGCGTTTGAATTCAGTTGAAGTTTTCTGATTGGTACTTGCTTTCATAGAGGGTCAACTTTGCTATTGCAAATGTAGCTTATCCAGTTCTACAAGTACTGTGGGAATCGTGCATAGTCTTGTCTAAGATTAGCTTCCATTTTATAACTTTTATGCAGAAATATGCAAGAGTTGTGCATGTAGACATATAGACTTTATAAAAACTCGTTTTTATGTGCACATTGTAATTTACAGTGAACTTGATTCTTTATGAATACTTGAACACTTGATTTTTTATGACTACTTTTATTTCTATTTGATATTCCAATCATATTTTTTGTTTAATTAGTGAAATTAAAGAAATGTGCTGGCTTACAAGACTGCATTCTTTTTAGTGTGCAGGAGATATATTCACTGTGGCATTTTCACTGTTTCCACCTGCGCCTATGCCAAAATTTGATGAAAGCTCTATTTACAGCACCATTTTGTACCTGCACACACAGCAAATGACAGAATAAAAAGTGTTCTGTAGCCATACTTTGGTGAGGCCCTATTTGTGGTGCCACTTTCACTGCTTCCACCCTTGCAATCCCCATTTGCATCATTACTATCACTGCTTTTACCTGCACACATGCCATACTTTGCTGACACTTTCCCATGCAGAGATTAAAGAATGCAAACTGGCTGGCATATAGAATACCTCATTAATTTTATTCAAGGTCCAAAAGCCTTTTCTGTGTAGAAGAGTATTTTTCTTATTCGATTGGCCAAGTTTTGTAAAGTATATAATTGATGTTGTCATGAATCTGATTTATTAGTGATTGGTCCTAACCCCAGTGAAAATACAAATCATGATATAATTATTATAATCCTTTTAAATTCCTGGACTGCAAAATATTACCTTGATATGCTGTATAAAATTCTTCAAAATGTTCATCACAGCTGTTAATAGAAGTTAGGTAAGGTAAGGAGAGGATCCTTTGCACTGTCATTCATAGGGGAAGTACATAATAGAAAAGACAAGTATGCTAGGGATGGCTGCTGGCCCATGGTTTACACAGAATGCACCCTACCAGATCCCAAAATGCTGGGTGTACAGTTAGCAACAATGGATCCAATGTTCAATTGGTGCTGTAAAGCAATATTCCCCAACCATTAGGGTGCAGATCAGTGCCGGTTCACATGCCAATTGATACTGGGCCTCACAAAAGATATCTTTCCTATTTGTCGTGTCAGTCACTGTGACATAACTTAGAATTTTAGTGAAAGCATAAACACTGCATAGTTTACCTGGTGCAATGAACTTCCTATGCCCACTCCCTGGGCCACGGTAATTATGTCAAGCATTGGCCAATCCACAGTGATAAAATGGTTGGGGACCACTGCCTTAAGGCATTGACTTTTGGCATAAAAGACAAGTGCTTTAACCACCATAAGTATCCATATTCTTCACTTTGCAATATGTCACAATCCACTAGTGTTTTCATTTATTTGTTTTAGTGTTGATCCATTTTCAAAAAAGGATTGGTATGATGTCAAGGCTCCTGCATTGTTTCAAAATCGAAACATTGGTAAAACACCTGTGACCAGGTCTCAAGGAACAAGTAATGAATTTAATATTTGTTATTGCTGTAAAGTTGTTGCTTATCAACTATGATTTGCGTTATGATGCAAATTTTCTTCAATAAAAGGATTGCAAAAGCTGAACAATCTGTCCTTGAAGATTTGTGTAACTGAGCTGTAAGACATAACTTTATTATGAACTTGAGGTTGATAGAAGAAAAATAATCATTTTAGGATAAATCAGGAAAGACTAATAAAATTCATATGTTGTAAATTGGCGTATACACATCCAATAGTTAGTGACTAAGCAGTTGTTATATTACAATTTTGAAGAATCTGTTACAACATAGCCCAGAACATTGCAGGACAAGTCTGTCCCATCTTCAACTAATAAAAGGGAGAACATGGGGTTTTTATGTAATCATGGAAAACAAGGTGGATTATGAATTTAAATGTTACAAAATAATAACAAAACACATGTAATAATATGAAAAACAAGCAGAAAATATCAACTGATCCAGTGAGGTGTGTTCGAAACCACCAGAAGCTCTACCTATTCATATCCTGTTCTAAGGATTAGGTAGTTACACTACCTAATCCACAAACTCTAGCTCACAAATCATTCCTAGAACTTCTCAACTGTGGAACTCATTACCACCCATTACTTTCCCTGAATCCTACAATTTATCATCTTTTAAATCTAACATCAACAATTTGATCTTGTCTCCCTTTTTACTTAAACTTCCCTCATTTTTTCCTTTGTTGGGGCTTTGTTATAGGCCCTACGGCCTTTCCCCAACATTACTTACAAAAAAAACTGTAAGACAATTAGGAACATTTTATGGTGCTACTGTATATGCTATGCTTTTTTCAACTAGAGAAAGATCTTTTTGTCAGTAATTGTTTAAATGTTAAGTTGCTTATTTAGGTATAGTAGCTTTATGTGTTAAGGTGTTGTATTTAGAATATAGTTTCATGTTTGGCTGTTTTTCTTTTTGGTTGCATTTGTTCATATGACAGTATTTCTTTAAAGAAATTGCAACTGATGGATTGAAAGGGCGAGTTTTTGAAGTCAGCCAGGGAGATTTGCAATCAGATGAAACATCAGCATTCCGCAAATTCAAGCTTATTGTTGAAGATATTCAGGGAAAGCACTGCTTGACAAATTTTCATGGTGTTAACATGACAACTGATAAGCTCAGGTCACTTGTGAAGAAGTGGCAGGTATATGTCTGTTATCTTTACTCACTCCTTGATTAGAATAGCTTGTGCTTATTTTCACTTTGAAGCTTGAAAATTCTACAGAGGAAGAATGTTCTTGTATTGGCTAGTTCATTGCTCTTTCTTGGTGTCAGTGTTAATGGTTTGATGGAGGCAGCCTTGCTAGGGACTGGGCTTTTCCTTGCCTTGTCTCTCGTTCCCTGTTGCC
>WIPJ01001610.1:0-22136 GCA_018155075.1 Cassiopea andromeda
TGGGATAGTTTTTTAGCGTCACTTTGATTATATTCTAATTAGTCTTTAGCTTCCAATGAACTATAATGCATATAAACTCGTACTTATGCATAAAATTTTGTGACATTCTTTCATAGGAAAAGGAAACTATGCTGAATTAGCTGCATGGTATCTAGCTGTGTAACGAGAAAAGGATACAAATAATAGAAAATGTAACAATCCGAGGACTGTCACAGCACGGTATTCCAGTTGAGTCACATCCTCACCATCAGCTACGGATAGTTTGAATCGTATGGCGTCGTTATGCAATTTGATCTTATTTGATGGTTATCAGCTTTCCAGAAATTATCTGTATTATTCCTAGTTGAAACTATTGGAAGAAATATGCCGAGACAGAAATTGGCCACTTTGATCTGACTCATATATATCCTAAGTTATAAGAAAGGAATAAGTATAGTTCATGATAATAATGGATACCTTTGCTTTTTGTGTGCCTTTGATGGATATTTATTTGATAATAAGGTGGATGATTGAAGCTAGATGTTGTTTGTTGAAAGCCCAATTAAATGTTACATATACATGTAAAAAATGTTACGGGCTATTCACTTCATTCTCACCATGTCTAATGTGCATATAATGACTTATCGAACTATCTCTATCTTGGTTTCATCTGCTTATAACAAAGGGCCACCACTGAATGAAGTAAAGCTTGTGCGACAATTTTGAATTCTAGCAATAAAATTATCTGAAAAAATGATGCAAATGAATTGGGATGCTTCGCTGTAACCATGACCTGGGGGGAGAGTAACAAAGAAGGAGAGAGAACGACTTATCCAAGATGTCTCTACAAAATGCAATGTTTTCCGACATACATGAAACCGAATAATTCATTTTACATATGTACATTAAATTGCTGGCTTTGTCCACAAGCTGTTCAAAATGTCAAGAGAAGAGCCACTACGAAAAACATCTTTCTTCTTTAATTATTTCACCATTTTGACATTTCAATAATTACTAAAATTAGGTCTAAGCAAGTAGACATATACGGTTTAGTGACATAAGCAGCTTTGGAGTAAATTCGCGTCCAGGAGAGACTTTCGATGTTTCTTTGTCAAATTTCTCGCATGCTCGGAATGTGGAAAGAGTTTGGTTGCCAATTGAAAAACGAAATGTTTCAATCTCAACAATAATTGACTGACGATATGACACACAATAACTTAAAAGTTGCCCCATTCACTGAAAGTTGCTCAACAACCAAAATGTTGTTAAATACCCGAAAGTTTCCAGGGAATTGCCAGGCAACCTGAAGACATGACTATAACTAACTATTCAAGTGTGAAAATACGCCTATCAGTTAGTTTCAAAATTGAATTGGCTTCTATCTAATGTCTTTCATTAGACTAATCTCCGGATTGACATTTTAGAACACCATGATAGGAATAGTTTCCAGTAGAACAGGGTTCAAAAACCTCCAGACTGGTGGCCAGATCCAGCCTATCGTACAATCCGATCTAACCAGAGGCTTAGTTAATGGAATCTTTTGGTGGGTTACGCAATGCAAATTTACGTACAAAGAGGACTTTGGTCGAGGCTTATCAGTACTAGCACTATTGGTGTGCTGCAAATTCGCCGACGTGCTAGAGATTGAGGGGGTTGCAGCATCTTATTTCCCCACACTCCTGTGACTATAGTTTTGAATAAAGCTTTAGTACAAGCGGAAAGAGTGAAATGTATTCAAAGTAACATGTTGTTTTAACGAGATGTTCTTACATACTAAATCTTAAGGCTTTTGAAGCCTGCAAACTTCACATTTTCACACTTCAGACTCCAAGCTGACCAATACTATCTTCAATGAAGCTCTAGTTTGCAGCATCTGGTCCCGGCAAGGATGGCTTATTGTGAGTTCAGCCCCGAAAATCAAAAGTTTTGATGACACTAGTGACGGACGCTTGCATGATCTACCAATGCACTAGATCCAATCATAAACTTCAAGGATGTTAAATTCAATGATTTTGGGTTGTTTTCTAAAATATATTGACGAAATTGTTTATAAGATGAAAAATTCTAGGAGATAATTACACTCCACTAACTTTCTGCTCTACAGTGCACAACGACCACTGCATCAAGCTAATCACTATTTCGTGGAAGATTCACCTATGCATTGATAATACGGTGAAAACCTTCAAATATTAAGAACATGCAGCATGAAAGTGTATATTTTGACTTTAAATAATTAGGAATTTTTAGTACTTAATTATATTGCCATAGTTGTGAATGCTCAATGTGTAATTTTTGAATTTTCATATAATTCATTGAAAATGAAAACTTCAATTCTACTCCTCTCTATTAATGGTAAGTGCACATATATCGGGTCCGTGTACAAGACTTAAAACTAAATATGATAACAACTATAGGGGAAAATACAAAATAGAATTTAAATAATGAAGTAAATATGAAAATATTAAAAGTCCCACAGCCTTGGGATTGTCGATTGCTTATTGAACCTACAGCATATGCAGTACAAAACATCATATGCCAAAATCTCATGCTTTCACACCAATATTGTTTAGAACATTGATAATAATAATTTATCATATTTATACAGGAAAACCCTTTCAGTACAAATTACTGCTCTCGATAGGGGTAATGTCTACATTTTAATAGTGAGAATAATATTTGAAAGAACTCTCCGTTAAAAGGGAATGTTAGACAGCTATCCTGATTGAAAAGGGGTGTAAACAAGTGGAGCTACTGTAGATCACGCAAGACAGGATTCACGCTTCATGGAGCATACGCTATGGTAACTGTACTTATGCTACCATAATTTAATATTCTAGTGGAAGACAACTGTTTGAAAGCAAGAAACTTTGCACCATGAAAGCGAAGTCAAACAGTGTCAAAGGATGATTCTTTAATAAATTATCAAATTGGAAAATATAATATTATTTAAAAGACGTTAATCTAAAGGTAACTTTACAATGTCTTCCTACAATTCTTTTTACTTTGTCCATGCGAAGCCATGTAAAATACAAAAACATAAGTCGTAAACAGAGTACGTTCCTTACTTGTGTAGAAGTTTTTGAATATCCATGGATGACCTGTGCAGTCAACATATAAAGGAACTGAGCAACAAAAAAAGGTAGTATATTTTTCATCAATAACTATAGACGAACACAATTGCAAATAGCACGTGTCAAGAGTGGCATAGCTTAAATATGACTACATCCAAATCAATTACTCACAAGATTATGCTAAAAGGGTTTAGTAGTTTAAGAGTTTTGAACATTAATTCTACATTCTCCCTATAATTTTAGTATTAAGTAAGATTAGAAAGATGCCAGATAGTAAGAAGATATAATAATTTTTTTGGAGTTGTCTCTTGCTCCAACAGTGGTCGCAAGTCGCTTTCGAATGGATTTGTAAAGTTATTTTATGAAATCACCAGGACTTATCTCTATTTTTGATAAACTCTCTCAATGACGTGTTTATTGTAACTTGGAGAATTTTATGCAGCAGCATTCATTTGACTGATTAAACTCAGTCAACCATTTTGTTATGCTATGCGTCAGATTTGGAAAGGCATCTTTACGGTGGCAGTGATCTTTACGGGTAGCAAAGTAAATATGTTTGTAAATATTGCTTTGTGCGCTGGTGCACTGTCATGCTGCAAGATGAATGGCCCCCTTTCTTTACAAGCATTGCTTTATACCTTGAAACAAGTTGCACTGCAATAGTTCCAAATGTTTTCCTGCATTGGTACCTCCTTTGTACACAGCAAATTTTCCAACACCTTCCGGACAACACACGACCGATGGTGAACTTGAAAAGTTTTGAGGAAAATGTTCTAGCTTGCAGTTCTTATCAATTTTTCCAAAAGTTCTCTTAGCTTTACTTTCATTTGATAGCAAAAAGCAACATTCAAGTCTTATCCAAAGATCTTTTACACTCAAATCTTCAACAATTACTTGCTCCTCAACTTGCAATTTCTTCGTATTTGCCACTTCAATACTTTTGTTTACATCTGTGTCATTTCTTATGGTATCATGGCAGTTCTATCTATCTTAAGGTCCTTAATAAATTTCCTAGTGTTTCACTTAAAATTAAGCATATTTTTGTTTTCAAGCATAGGGGATGTTTGAATGCTAATCAGTCTTATTGTTAGGAGCCAAAAGATATGGACGACATTATAATTAAGGTGCTGTAGTACTTTTGTGTCCCCGTGTATTTGCGCTTCAAATTATGCTCTCTTAGAATACACTTTCAGCTCATAGTTGTCCTCTAGCTAAAGCTGCATGATTACCATGGCTTGGTTGTAGCAAATTTATTTCACTGTCATGATAAAACCGAATTAAAGACGACCCTTAACCATTTTCTCTAGTATTGCTTTCTGTACTGAAGAATTTTTAATTTACAAATTTGTTAGACTTGACAATGAATCTCATCGGATCAATTTATATGCATTTGATGTTATGCCATGTTATTGGTAAGTAATTGCTAGAATCTACCTAGTTAAAAATTTAGATTATTTAGCTTGCAGTAAGATTACAGCAGTGTCACAACTCACGCAGAGCTGTGCTGCACGAAAATAAACCCATACGAAAATGAACTGAAAAAATTTGATTAATGTTGACTGCTTTGTACTCATAAATTATTGAATTTGTGCAAACTCTGCTAGTCTTAAAAAGCGTATAGTCTGTGTCCAGGTGCATTATGGCAAAGTTATCTCTGGTGTAGACAAGCCATGCTCTATAGACTGGATAATAGTTGGTCAACTGTTGAAACCCTAAACTCCTCAACGAAAAGTTTCTAAGTGCATCTCTGGATGCAGAAATGGTTTGGAGTGATATTGGAGCACCGAAGATTTTCTTTGGCATGCATCTGTGGCTCACCAACTGCATGCTTTCCAGTATGGTTAATCGATCCATTGGGTGCTATTTGTAAAAAGTCCAATGAACCATCCATAAACAATATTTAAGCATAGAAATCTCATGAAGTTTGTATTCAGCATCTCAGACGGCATTGGAGAACACCCTATTCTAAAAAATCATATCGATTTGCCAAATTTTAGTACTAGAATTATATCGAACATCCTAATCTCTTTCAGCCATATGAAATTCTTTGCAACTGAAATGACAATTTGAGTCATCACTTAGATTGAATTTAAACTTTGTATAATGATAAGATATCTTGAATTTGGCTTCTTGCCTAAAGATTAACAATTGCATTGTAAGTGGATTGTTTCCTATATTATGATTGACTGAATTACTTGATTTTGAAGATATGATTTAGATGTTATTAAAGGCATCATGACTTCTCACATGGTACAATTTTGAATGTTATTCAATCAGTTTGCACGTGGTTCCATATGTATATGTTAATCCTTCTTCATTTTCATCCAACTCTAGCCTTGAGTGACGCTGCTTCAGTTAATGTGTCGATTTCCAGTCAAAATATTCAGAATGGCTCATTACTAATGTTAACAGCGACATTTGATCCTGCTGTCGATAGAAATACGTTCAAAGATTTGATATGTAAATACAGTGATCCTGCTGGAGGTGCACCAACAGACCTAACAACATAAAATTCCTTCAAAAAACAAATAGTTAAAGAAGCAAGTCTGTCAGCATACAATAAAGCACGTGTCAACATCACATCACCTGGCAATCCGATGATATTAGTAATTTCACCAATCACATTTGACGATGAAAAGAGACTATTCTATTGCACTTTAAGGTATTATGATGCTGATGGCAATGTTCAACCTGCAATAACAAGTGAGCAGGGGAGACTGGAAAATGTTTACAGTGAGTGGCTGCTTTTGCAGAGTTATGCTACTTTCACTATTCGTATCACATCTTATTCAAAACACTATGTTGTTTGAAATTGTTCGAAATGATCTCTCGGTATATTTTGATGTTGTTTATATTCTAGTGTGGCACAGTTTGGCACTCACGTGAATCAAGTGAGGCTGCTTTTGTATTTGCAGACATTAACTGCAATCTATGCTGGCTTATTTATAGTAAATATAAGAAATTTAGAGGACCTTAAGCTTAAATAATAGAGCTTGAGTGATTCCAGTGATTCCGGCCCTAATTGGCAGGAATGTTGTCTTTGTTCAGTGTTTGTCTTTTGTACAGTACGGTATTATTGTCTGGGGTCAAAAGTTTGCTTCATACTTGGGACCCGTATTTATACTGCACAAAAGAGCTGTCCGGACAATCTCTATTCACACTTTTCTTACACATTCTCTTCCCATCTTTTAAGACTTAAGCTACTACATATTGATGATGTTTGTAAATCTAAGCTATTAACTTCGTTTATGAATCAATCAATAAAATAACACCAGCCCACGTCCACAAGTTCTTCTACCATAATGCATCAATTCATTCTCACAATACAAGGCATTTAGCGCTTGGTAATCTATCTGGTTTTAGCCCAAAGAAACACTCTCCAGTATGGCTTACGATCAATTCGATATACGGAGTGAAAACTGTGGAACGGTCTTCCGAGAACAATAAGGGTCCCATCATCGGCATTTATGTTTAAAAACCGGCCAAAGGACTATTTTTTAACTAATATGTAGCATTAATACAGCGTTTTCCAAATAATGGGGAGCGCTCTCCTTGGGGGCACGATACGGTGATAAGGGGGTGCGTATATCCCTGATGAAATGGCTTTAATGTTGCCTTGTAACTTTTAGCTGCATATTTTCAACCCTTGCTTGATTTAAGCTACTAATTAGTCTTACCGTCTATTCTCTTCTTACGCTTGCCAATCGAACCAAAATAGGTTGATTAATTGGGTGTTGAAATCAAAATTGCATGTTCATTGTATGTTTTGATCGTTCATGACAACATCCAAGTCAGCATGTGGTATAGGTGCATTCACATTTTTCAAACTCTTTGTTTAAAACGTTTCAATTCCCTTGAGAGACATCATAGGGAAATATTATGCACAAGATCTGTTGGGTACAATTGGGATTTCAGTATTTATATATTCCTTCATCATTCTGCTCGGTGAATTGCTTGCAAAGGTATAACTTCAAATATTCACTGATGCTACAATGACATTAAGAGATGTAAGCCATATAACCCTTTTTTATTTGTTGAAAGTTGAGTTTTGTTGTATTGCAAAATGATTCAGTTTAAAGACAACAAAGATACACTACCATTTTCATCGCGATTGGTATCAAATATCACGATCATATTCGGCTGCTTAGGCTTGGCTGTACTGCAGAAGTTCACATAAATGAGAGCAAAAGAACCTAGATTACTCTTACTTATAGTTAGCATAGCGAGAGGAGCGCGAAAAATGTTCTCTTTCATTGTGGGTGGGGCTTTGTAAACAGTATTCGAGAAGCACTGCATTGATTATTGAACTGTGAGCACTTTATATAGCCATCCAGTACCTTGGCATGCAAAATAAAATCTTGATACATAGCTGCCTCTCTTTCTCTGCAATCCTTGTATCCACAGGTACAGCAATGTCAACAATTATAGCTTCTTTCTTTTCCTTGTAAATTACTATAACATCAAGCGTTGGTTTCGGAACTACAGAATAGATGTGACAAGGTCCATTTTGTTAATCTGTCGATGGGTGCACTTGGCACAACGGGCAGCTCATCTTCATTGTTTCTGGATATGCTTAAAGAGTTTGCTTTTGATGAAGGAGGTCATTTCAATTCGTGCAATATATCTTTTGCTGTAGGAATAAGGCATGAAGAAACCCGAAAATGTTGAACTTTTGATTGGTTTCCTTTTCAATTTTATTGACAATCTATTGTTGATGTATTTAATCAGACACACCTTCTGTAAGCTACCTAATATTAGCGAGGTTTACAATTGTCTTTTAAGAATTGTTGATCACTGATAAGCTTGAAAATTGTTATATGCATTGCATATTCGAAAATGACTAAAAATTCCAATGTGTGGAACCCCCAGCAATGTATTTCCTACTAAGGCAGAGTTTTGTTTAAACCTTTATTCTCCATCTATTGTATTTAGCCAATGTCAGACTGGAGCTAGTAATGCTCTTAAATGCTCTCCAAATGAAGATATTAAGCATCTTTGAAAGTCAACAAGTACTCACACAAACCTGCAATATGAAAGATACAAAGATACAAAAGAGGTGCCTAAATCTTTTCGATCATCTCAGGAAGAGAGACTACAGTCTCATTTAGTCTCGGAAAGGTCCTTCTTTTCTGCTGCTATTTCAAAGTCCTTGCTGAAACTAAGCTCTATTTGGTTTTCTGGTCAGTCTAATTTACCAAGAATATTTTCAATTTTACAATTCGATACATCAATATTACCTTCCCAACTAGAAAAACTCTTTCCAATTGGCGACTTGCTTCCTCATCTGATTGCCAGTATTGGTTGAAACCGGAATCTGTTCTCCATGTTGTAACTGTGTGCAATAATTAACTTAGCGAAGGTCGATACACTAGGAGTTATGACTCAGTCCTTCACTTAATTGCATCATCATTACAAGGAGTAAAAGGTAAAATATTGTATGCCGATCTTTCAGGCTTTAAAAGTCCATCAGTTATTAATGTGAATACCTTACGACCAGATCTTCTCCTAACCATTAAAAACAGTTGCTTGTATATTCTTGAGCTCACCATTGGTTTTGAGACAAATCTATCTACTACCGCAGCTCGAAATACTAACAAATACCAAGATTTGACTGGAAATCTAAGACAAAAGTACAATGACTTTAAACTAATAAGCCTCTCCATCAGCACTTTAGGTAGTACTTCATCCATCTCAAATGCATTTATCAACATGCTCAAAGACATCAAGGTTGAAAATATTCATCAAGAATGTATATTGAAAAAGATATCTACCGTTACACTCAGATCTACTTATTTCATCTTCAGCAGACGAGGAGAGGATTGGAATGCTTCAGAACCAGTAACTTATAAATAAATTTTTGTCTCATTTTTGTGCATCTCCTCTAAAACACTTTTTCATTGTTATTCTACACTTCAACAACCTTATAGAGCATGAAACACAGAAGTTTTTCATACAAAAATTATCGGGGACTCTAGAACACTCTTCCCTAATGGCCCATATCATAAATAGGGCTTGATATAGACAGAGATCCCTTGTTATCACACTGCTTGATCTCAAGGATGATTTTGGTTAGGTTTATCACAACCTTATGCGCGAGGTACTGCGATATCATCATGTTCCAAACCATATTCACATTCAACAGTTAATTAGTGATCTATACACTGATTTTTGGACATTCATCATTACACACGACTTTAATACCTCTGTCCTTCCAGTCAGACGAAGAGTACTGCAAGGTTACTGTCTCAGTCCTCTCATTTTCAACATGTGCTTTAACACGTTCATTCAATATATTAAAGCTGACAATTTCGTCAATTTGGATATTCATATAGTAATGATTCTGGTTTCTTATTTAGCCTGTGCATTTGGTCCAATTTGCTGACGATGCCACGGCTATTACTTAAAATGAAAAGGAAAACCAGTTGCTTCTAAATTGCTCTACAATCTGGTGTCAGTGGGATGGTGTGAAAATTAGAAAGGATCAATGCGTCGTTTTTTGAATGAGAAAACAATCAATGAATTCTATGCAGTTTCAACCTAAGCGTATAGTCAATAATGACATTGTCCCTCCAGTTAAGGGTGATGATTCATTTCGCTATTTCGGTAGACATTTTAATTTCAGCATTTCTCATGTGATGCACATAGCTGAATTGTTTGAAATCTTAGAACTTCTGGTGTCGAACATGGATAAACTACCCATTCGACCAAAAAACAAATTACTTCTATAACGAAGACATGTTCATTCAACAAATTTCTTCGCATTTGACTGTAGATGATCGACCTAAAAAGTTGGTCTGTTAAAATCTCGATAACAAGGTTTCTAGGTATACACGCCAGTGGCTTGAACCTCCTGTATGTGCAACGCTCAGTAAAATAATTCATTCCAAAACCAAGTTCGGTTTGAATGTGCAACTTCCATCAATAAAGTTCACACAATATCAAGGGGTTTTGAGAAACTCACTACAATCTTCCATCAACCAGGAGATAAAAGACTTTGGATATGGACAAGCTTCTCTTTTAATGCTCAGTACGACACTTACCCAAATTCTAAAACCCTTCTAAAGACTCTTAGAACTTCACACGAAGAAAAGCTCCAAAGCCATCTCATTTCTCAAGGCTCTTCTTTTCATTTATAATGGATCAATCTCTTTTATGTAAAAATCTAATCTAATTCATAACTATAATCTAATTCATATGTACATTGTCTTGTAAACTTCGTGTATCATTGTACGCAAGCGAAATACAGATTACCTGCTTTGTGAGAATTGTATTTGTAATATGATAAATATGATAAAGTTTGGAGAAAACTTGGCGACATAACTCAGCTTTAAGCTTTATTGCTCAAACACTAGAATCCATAAAACCTGAAAAATTATATGTAGATCTCCTTGGCTATCTTTCTCCTTGTACAATTACTGGTGACAATCTTCGCCCTGATATCCTTTTTTCCGGATACACTCATCGTACAGAACATAAATATCGCCCTCTTCTTACAGATCTCGCCAAAGACTACAATAAAAATAACTTTTTTTAACCTGTCGTTTAGCTGCCTTGGTATATTTGGTAACTCTTCTGACTCATTCCTTAAACTGTACAATTAAAGAGGCATTGAAAATCTCGATCTTAGATTCGTTGTCTCTACGTTATCAACTATAATTATCCGCACAACTTATTGTATGTTCTGCATCAGGAACAAGGCTTAGTGTGACAAGGAGATCCTAAACTATTAACATCTTGTTATTTTCTTTCTTTTCCTTGTTACTGATATATTTGTCATGTATCATTTTAATCCAGCCAAGTACAAGTTACGTTAGGTCGAGATTTTTATTTGTATTGTTAAGATGTGTTCATGAAAAGACGTTTGACAAAGAACTATGATGCTGATCATTATTATGATGATGATAATGAAGATAATGTTGACGATGATGATAATGATGGTGATGATTTTGATATGAACGTCACTAAAATTATTATCTTTTGATCATGGTAACATTAATTTTATAAATCCGATTTTCGCATGATAACGATCGTAATGGTGAGTATATTAAGTATATTTTTGTTGCTAGAAGTTGATGATAGGGCATTTACATCATTTCTGAATTCAATTTAGCTTGATTAATATGCATAGATAGCTACCCTAGAGGACTCACCGAACTGAACCTAGTAAGTTAACAGTGAAATCACAATAAAAAGAAAGTGATATGTACTATGTTGTTTATACTTGATATCATTAGTATATAATTTTGTCGATAATCTTTCACAATTCTAGCTACAATATCTCTAAATGAAAAAGATTCGATGAAGGCATCAACATTAATTACAGCAGGCATTACAGCAAACCTAACATGCACTGCGAACGGAAGACCAGCACCAACCATTACCTGGCAATATAATTCAACAATAAATGCTACGGTTTCCAATATATCACTAAGATCACCAGTCATAACTGTTACAAGTGTACTTACCATCCAGAATCCCTCTCAAGCAATGGAGAATCAGAAAATTACATGCTTTATTAGTCATCCATTCACAGTAGCGATGACTAGAACGACATCCATCCGTATCAACCGTAAGTTTCTTTGCCATTAAAAATCTCATTTACTTGACAAGCTCTAATTCCAGCAATGAATAGAGAAGGTTTATCAAACAGATGACCAGAAAAATTCCTCAATCTTCATTGCGGCCTCTAAAGCACTTTTCTATGGACTTGCTTATATGAATTGACATATAAAAGATTAGATATCCCACTATTTTTCACTACTGTGAGGTGTACCAGCAAGGAAAAACCACATGGTTCAGATTTATTTAAAGTCCTTATTACCTAGTCATAGCACCTCGTCATATCTCCTTAGCCTACTCTAAAACATGCAGTTGTTCTGTAATGAATTATGTATGTAACTTTTTAGCATCTTATAGAAGGAGCAATAAACGTTTTGCCTATATTTACTATCTAGTTGTACTCCTTAGCGACTATGAAGCAATATAGAAAAATTCATATTCATTTGATACTTTGAAATGCTTTATTAAATTCTATTGTATGTATTAAATCGACATCATGGATAGAAACGATGACTAGCTTTTGATGGCAACTTTCAATGAAAACCATATTATTAACAATATTTAAGAATTTTGCATTCAGCTTTTGTTACGAATCTATTGAAGCAACGTGAAAGTGAAGTGCAAGGAGTCAATACGTTATGGAAACCACCAGATCTCATAGTCAAAAAAGTTTTAGCCTAATCTTCAAATTTCTTCTAGAAGGGGATATGTATTGTAAATGATCTGTTAGATGAACTCCTGCTTGTTCTGCTCTAATACTTTGTAGCTCAATCATTTTACTCATGGTCGCTTGTCACCATAGCAATTACTGAATAGTCATATTACTGAATAATCACATGGTATGTTGCCGTCTTCAGTCTTAAGATCTTGTTGGAAAGGCTTCTTGGAGAAACTCATCTCGTGAGAAATCAATTAAAGCCTTGTTGATCTTAAGCGTTTTCTTAAAATGGATAAAACAATGCCTCAACAAGTGCTACTCTCAACATGTTCATTGCTATCAATTTAAAAACTTCTCAGCTTTCAAAACTTGCATAG
Source organism: Cassiopea andromeda (assembly GCA_018155075.1). Taxonomy (NCBI): domain Eukaryota; kingdom Metazoa; phylum Cnidaria; class Scyphozoa; order Rhizostomeae; family Cassiopeidae; genus Cassiopea; species Cassiopea andromeda. The sequence goes on from WIPJ01001610.1 coordinate 12,645, forward strand.
AAGGGTTGCTCTCGAATTCAGTGCTATTATGGTAACACAATCGTTAATAGGGTTTTCTAGAGAAGCTTTCTTCCTTTGCAAGTTGTGTATGCTTTTGTTGGTGTTATCTCCATTATATATTTCAAGTATTGTATTATTACGTTACACTTGAATATTTTTCATTAGATGCACCTGCTCAAGTTAAGTTGACAGCATCACCTCCTTTTCCTATCAACGGATTATCGGTGACTTTAACTTGTACTGCTAGGGCAGCACTATCTCCTAAATTTAGATTTATGTTGGTAAATGGATCATCCTCAGTAATCATTCAAGATGGGAGTTTCTCCAATTTCACAACGTTGCCACTGAATTACAGGGAATACAAAACTTACAAAGCAACCTATCAATGCATTGCTTATAACAGAGTTGGTGAAAGTCCTGCTCAGACACTGGTTCTTGATATTCAAGGAAATTCATATATTCAACTTATTCAAGTTCATTAGACATTCATTAAGTTAGCTTCATCTCCCCATTGAACAGCTCAATACAAAGTCAACCATTTAGACAAGATAAGTTAGATAGTTATTTAATCATTTTCATGTTGAACGCATCTCATAGAAATAATAATGTTGAAGAAAAGTTATAATATTCATATGTAAATTGAACTATTATGAAGAGCTTCGAGGGATGAGGGATATTTTAAGAGTTGATGCTATTATAACTCTTAACATACCTATTATAAATCATAAAAATTTAGATCTCGTTTAAAAGATTAATTTCCTTAATTTCTAAGATGATGCTGCTATGAAACAGTCCATAATTTTTAATCATTAGACTTTCATGAAAGCACTTGATTAAGGATTTGATCATTACTGATTAAGGAACGCTCCTTTTTGTCCAAGTAAATTAGGAAATACTACTATCTTTCTTTAGTGCAAATCTTCCCCCTTGATAGTTATCATTGCATTATGTCAGAGGATACTTATTCTAATATTTCCTTTAATTAATATTTAAAGCACATTTTGTTATCTTTACTGATGTAAGACATTTACACATAATTCTTCTTCTTTCTCTAATCCATAGTCTACTGAGAAGGTAGGAGCATTGTCGAATGCATAACTCTTTTGTTGATCTGTTCTGCTATAACTGCCTTTAGTGCCTTGCAGCATCTAATACCTTGAATCCATTTTTAACTTTGTCTGAACCTGCCTTTCTTCCCTTCTGCTCTGCCATGCATTGTACTTTTTGCAAGAGGAAGGCATCATGTCTTTATCCAGTATCTCCTCGACGCTTCAAAAATATACTGAACATTACCAAGCATTAATTTTGGTTGGAAGACTTTTCATCTGATTCACTTTATAGTAAAACCAGAAATCAGCACCTCATCAGCAATAGCTACATTGGAGGGACGAGATGTTGTTTTACATTGCAATGTCATTGCAGCGAATCCCAGTGCTAATGTCACCTGGCGAAGTCCTACTGGTTCTGAAATATTAAGTGTAAATGGAACGCTTCTCTTACCATCAGTCAATAGGAAACAACACGGAGAGTATACTTGCCTCGCATCGAATGGCGTTGGATCAGTTGCAAGTAAAGCGACATATTTAACAGTGAGCTGTAAGTGTTAGAAGCTACATATAGTTCATTGAAGTGTTATAGAACTGTAGAGCTTGCTGCCTCAACCCATCAACTGGGGAGGGTTTAAGACTAGCCTATTATTTCTAAATGCCAAATTCTGTAAAGCATTCTTCAAACATGTTTTAATATGTAATATAAACAAATGGTGTATCAATCAAAGCTCTTCCTGTCAATGGTGTATCAATTTATGACCACACATTCGCATTTATATTGGTCCACCTTCTCCATATTCCTTTACTATGCAGATGGCCCGGACTTCATGCAAAGAAGCAAGGAGAGGTTAGGATGCATAGATGACAATGTTTCAATAAATTGCAATGCTGTTGGCCGTCCAAAACCTGATGTTTTCTTATATCAAACTGGAACTCTTCTGAAACAGAGCTTAAGCAATCTAAGTCATCATTTTGTATTGGATTCTGAAGGCAAATTTGGAGCTTACACATGTGTTAGCAACAACACATTTGGCACAGTGAATGTTACAATTACATTCAAGATGAAGTGTAAGTTACTAAATTAGTCACAAAGCCTTAACCTCTTGAACATCAAGTAATTCTGTTGAATAAACGATGAATATCAATAGATTTGTCTTGTATTCTGTTTAAAGTTTGAATGCTTCTATTAATGCTTACAATTTCAAATCATTCAATAAATGATCTACTTTTGATCAATTACGCATTGGAATAGAATGTGTACCATAGCACTCCTAATATTGACTTGCAAGATGTCTAGATTTGAGCGAAGCAAGCTATATGTATTATTGCCGCTCTCTCTGCTGTAAAGACTTGAGTAGACTTCACAATTGTTATTCACTAAAATTATTTACTTTAGCAATAGCACGTCACTTCTATTTGCTTTCTACGAGTGTCTCTTCTATTACCATGACCTACTAAAGATCAACTGTCTTCTAATGCTTTCGATGAATGCTTTTAGCTTAAATAAAAGTCAATCGACCGTTATTGACTGGAAAGAACATTGCTTGGTGAAATTTTGAGGTCAAAGATTTTCATGCTTGTCTATCTTGTCTCAATAATAACTTTATAGCATCTGGTCCAGTCAGAAATGTTATCATGAAAGTCAAAGGCAGTACCATTAGAGTAACATGGCAATTGCCTCAATGTAGTAGAAATATAAGAGAAATAAAGGTCCAATACAGAAAGAAGGGACAGATTAAGTGGCAATGGGAATTAATAGCAGTAACCATAGCTGATACAGAGGTACTCATCACTGGACTAGAGAAAGGAGTGGAGTATGAGGTGCGTGTTGTTGTTGTCGATACCAATGGCAAGGCCCATGAGATGGCAGAAAAAACTGCAGCAATAGATGGTAAGTTTCCATTAAAGGCATTAATGTCAGCTCCTCTCTTATCACTTTTTGGATGCCATTCAATGCATCAGTATTCCTTTCTCAAAGTAAGCTCCAGAGCAATTTCTTAAGCTTCAATGCAATAGTATAGCAGTTGCCATTCCCCAGAATCAAATTCGATCAAATCTATTTACTAAATATTTTGTTGGTACTATAGAACTTAATCTGTATATGAAAAAAGCGGCAAAATTGTTTGACATGCTTAAAAGCGTTTCTCCGCTGATAGTCATCAGAGTGTGAACTTCAGATAATGACCGAACGGTTAACCAAAATAAATAACCGGAAATGGTTACCAGTGATACGATGCCTCTACTTCAAACAAAGACTGACTAAGTAGGACCTATTAACCATTGTTTCCTTGAAGAGTCCCAATGAAACAGCAACTCCTTTTTGTCTACACAATTATAAGTTTTCAGTGGAGGTGCATGGTTACAGCTCTCAAAAACAAGACAGACTTATAGCCAATCAGAAGTACGTTGGGGATGTCGAGGTTAAAATAGCTTGAACCCAATATTCAACTTCCTATAACTATGCTTGTCAACATTTCTTGAGCTTGAGAAAGCCACTGTGCACAACTTTTATTGTGATGACAGAAATCAAGAAATTGTAAGATTTCCCTTGTTTCCTGGCATCAGAAGCAATTCAGAAGAATAGCTACAAATCGGTGAGGGTTTTGTTGAATATCAGAAAGTGAGGATCTCGCGTGTCAAGCCTAAACTTCTCATTCTCTGAATGACCAAATTAATTTTAGACTTAAAAGTAGAAAATAATGTCACTCATTTATACACATATATATATACTGAATTAGAATCGATTACGATACTACATCCTAAATATATTGCCAAATGAAAGTTTCAAAGGGAAATATTTTAAATGTGCCTAAAGCCAACCAGTTTAATCTCAGAGGTGTATCGATGACGTCATAATCTCTTTGCCTTTCTTAATAATTATAAGGAGATGCTCTAAACAATTTCTATGGCAAACGGCAAGTTTACAGCCCGCTGAGGCAATCCTAGTGTTTATTCATTTGCATTGCCACTCCAAGGTAGGATTAGCTTTAATACTCAATTCACATGATACTTTCTATATTCTTGTCCGCTGGTCCTCATCTCTCAACAATTGTAGTTCCTGCTGTGTGTCAATCCTTCCTTGCAGCCTTCTAATTGGAACATCTCCTCGTCAAAATGTGGCAAGCAAACAGCATTTGACATCATTGAAATAATAAAGTTAGGTGCTGCCATCTGTAGTTGGGGTGTCACGTTCCATGTACGGTACCACTATAACTGCCAATCATTCCAAATCTCAAAGTTGTATGTGAGAAAGATTTAAACTTTTCCCAGCCTCGTGATTGGTCATAATGCCCCTGAGATTAATTTTTACCATTTGCTCTTCCTTCTACTTTTCTTTAATTTAATTTGAATTAGTTATTCAGCATAGTGTGTTGCTTTGTTTGTGCAGGCCATGGAATGGTAATACTCTTTAACTCCCTATGCTATCATCCTTGTATTGTTTACATGCATGTTGTGTTATTGTAACATCTATATGTATAGACAAGAAAACTTGACATTAAAGACATGGTTTTTCTCTCTTTAGGCATACAATCAACTGACCATGGAGCTTTGATAGGTGGTACTTTAGGTGGAATTTTCTTCCTGGGTATTATAGTCTTCGTTTTTATTCTTGTTGCAAAGAAACGTCGGCAATCATATGCAGGTATGAAACTACCATTCCTGCCTTGTAGTCCTCTGCTAACACCTTATTCAATGTAATGCACAGCTGCCCTTTATAGCATCTGAAAAAATTCTATTTTATGAGCTCGTGTTAGCAATGCTTGAGAATAAATTAGCAAGGTAACATACGCTTAGCTCAATCAAGAGATGCATCACTGACAGCAACTTCAGAGATGTTCATCTACGATTTTTAATCTTATTCCATATTATTTGCTTCCTCGCAGTTCTTGCTGACTATTAAGAGAGTGATGTTACTTTCATCTGTTTTGTGAACTTTCCGATTTCTAGACCAAATGTGTATCCAAGCATTTTCAATTCAGAAGACTTCATTTCAATAATCTATCTTCAGCTAGAATTGTTGCTTGCAAAGATGCGGTATTCCAGGATGAATCGCAGAAATACTTCAATAGATAAACTCTCATTACTACAGTTCATATTGTTATTGTTCATGGATGCAGGAATAATTGCAACATGTTATTAACATTCAACCTTGATTTCTGTTGCCTTTACTGAAGCTTCACTTAATTGTTTTTCTTATCATTTGCAGCGGATGGGAGCACTGGGTGAGTATTGAATTTTCTGGATGAATGATGTCTTTCCTTGCATTGTCCTTAATCATTTGAAAGGTTTGTATTGTCTCATAGGCCTTAAGAAGGCTAGCAACGCCACTTCAGGGAAGTATTTGACAGCCATTGCTATCACAGCATTTATGAAAAATTGCGTGCCTTGCTGTAATTGTTACCATTCAGTAAAATTGTTGGAAAATCAGCAGTAAATTGGTATGATATTTAGCTATAGAATCCCAGACTGATTTAGCAGCAGTGTAGGGAGTGCTTCTTAACACAGGTATTCTCGCACCATTCGGTACCTTATGCATTATCCAGTTATCTGAGGGACGTGGGACCTGCATCTTAAATAGTCCAACACAACTCCAAATCATTATCTCTTAAGTCCGTTCTGAATAATATCATAGGATGCCATTCCAGTAGATAGTAATGATGCAGTTATTAGATATTTGAGCCAGGAGTGGGCTTTTCTGGAGTTCAATTCATGCTTTATTCCAAGTCACTCTATTCCTCTGTGTAACTTATAAGTTGGTTTGCTTGTATCTGTAGAGACCACAATCGTGGAGTTGATGCACACATGACAAGCGCTGCAGCAACAGAACTTAAAAAAATAGATGGTACCTGTTACATGGCACCAGATGGATCTATGCTAATTTAGCTGCATTCGTACCTCTATCTCTATCTTGGTTTCCTCTGCTCATGACAAAAGCCATTACAGTAAAATTGTGGTGAGACAATTTTGACTTCCAACAGTGAAACAATCTGCAAAAATGATGCAAATAAGTTGGGATGCTTCGATGTAACCATCATCTAGAGGAAGAGTAACAAACAAGGAGAGAAAAATGACTCACCCAAGATGTCACTATAAAATGGAAATGTTTTCTAAATTGATAAAACCGAATAACTTATCTTCTTTCAACCAAGTTAGTTATGATAAAATAATACTAACAAATGTACATTAAATAAATAGCCTGTTCCACATGTTGCTCAAAATTTTTAGAAATGTTGCTTCTGTTCAAGAAATTTTGCAAAAAATATTTCATCGACCTACATATTAACTGAATGATTAACTATTTGATAATTGCTCAGCCCGATGAACGTTCTTTTTAAAAGGAATTTATTTTCTGTCTTCACCTTGGATGCTTATTTACATTTTGTCACATAAGATCTTACATGTTTCGTAACTGTTCATAAATTTTTGAATCTGTTATTAATAAAAAATCTCTAGTTTAGGCAACTATGGTACAAGAGATAGAACATTAAGGAATTTCTTGAAGCATTTGATGGGTTGTGTTTTATTTTTTAGTCTGATTGAAAATCATTGTTACAAGCACAGTTTTTCCTGTTAAGACTTGAAGCTCAGCCCGCTTGTGTTTCTTAGACGTTTCTTGAAGTTTACTTAATGTATAGCCTATTATTTTCTAAAGAACACGTGCATTTCCATTTTCATTTTCATTTTCATGAGAACACTTACATGCTAATAATAAAGCTAAAAGATTGGAATAACATATTTTCAGCACAAGTTATTTTCTACACCTTTTTAAGTATTTACGTTGTAGCAGTTCAATAGCTATTCAAGCGTGAAAACAGAGCCTATTAGTTAGTTTCAAAATTGAATTGGCTACTAATTAATGCCATTGAGTCTGTGGATTAGTATCTTAGAGCACCACGATATAAACACATTCCTATAGGGCTTTGGTCGAGATTTAACATTACTAGCAGTATTGGTAAGCTACAAATTTGTCAACTTTATAAAGAGTGAGGGGGTGTAGCACCCCATTTCCCCACACCCCTGTGGCTACAGTTCTGAATCCAGCTTTAGTAGAGACGGAAGGAGTGGAAATGTATTCAAAGTAACAAGCTGTTTTAACGAGATGCTGTTACATGCAACATCGAAAAGCTTTTGAAGCCTGCAAACTTCACTGTTCACACTTCAGACTCCAAACTGACAAATACTATCTTAACTGAAGCTCTAGACTGTCAGCATCTGGCCCCGGCAAGGAAGGCTTATTGTGAGCACAACCCCGAAAGTCAAAAGTTTTGATGACCCCAGTGATAGACGATTGCACGATCTACCAATGCACTAGATCCAATCATAAACTTCAGCGATGCTAAAGTTAATGATTTTTGGTTGATGTCTAAAGCATCGAAGAAATTATTTATAAGAAAACAAATGGCAGAAGATAATATTACTCCACTACCTTTCTTCTCTACAGTGGACAGTTTTAACGAGATACTGTTACATACTACTTGAAATATTTGAAATCTTTATGCTTCACTTCTCACACTTTCATTTCCAAACTGACCAGATCTATCTACAATGGAGCTCTATGTTTTCAGCAGCTGGCAGAAGATGATATTCAACAGTATCAAAGACCATTAAACAGGTTACATTGGAATGTAGACGTCTCAAGCCGGACTGACTAGGACTAAGTAGACTATTGTGATGAAGTAAATGGTATAATTGATTAAATACAAGTTTCCCAAGTAATCTAGATATAACTTGTAGAACTGGTATAGGGCGGTAGTTCAATTTATCATATTCATTAACTTCTTTGAAGATTACGACCACCCTTACAGTTTTCCAATTATCAGAGAAGTAACTACAGTCGAGTGATATGTTGAAGATGTAGGCACGAGAGTTTTAACTGTATGGAATTGCTAGTTTAAGAAAATAGTTAGAGATATTATCAGTACCAAAGCCTTTAGATGCTTTAATTTTGTCAACTGCATCTCTGTCGTTATTGCATCAATGGCCTTGAATGAATTTTGTCAACTGCATCTCTGTAGTTCCTTATATCAATGGCCTTGAATGAAACTGCAACTCTGTTGTTCCTTGTATCAATGATCTTGGATGAAGCATGTAATTACAGAGCTCACGTCATAGTCTCATGAACATGGGAATTAGGGGTATGCTTGCGTGAATAATTAATGAAAATGGGGTACTCCATTTCTTGGCGATTACAGTTACATCATCTGGTTCACTAAAAGCACCTTTCTACCAAATATAAATATCGGTAAGAAATGTATTTTTGTCAAAATTTTTCTTAGACAGAGTATCATTTATCGAGTCACTAGTTTAATCGAGGTTTATTGCTCCATGTGTTTGTAATGTAGCTGTTATATTCGTCTGTACAGTCCTGTTTGTGAATAATTTGTTTCCATGCCACTAATCTTATGCAGTATTCACCTTTTCTTTGTGCTTTGTCATCTATCTTTCATAAAACTCCATGCTGTTTTATGTATAGTCAGTCTCTAATTGAGTCATTATGATAAGTTTCTATTTCATGCGTTAAGGAAGTTGCTAGTTGAAGTCGTTAATGGAGCTGCAAAGAGATGAGAAGTCGTTTATTGGAAGTCGAGCAGAAGCGTCATTATTTAGAGTAGAAGCCATTATTATTTGATTGGGAGTCATGTTCTTAGTTGCAGTCGCTGTTACAAACCATTTGCGTTTGTCGCTGCCAGTTTTCGTTGCCGTTTGCTGAATTGATGACGCTTATTGAGCTTGAGAATTTTGCTCGAACAATTGCTGGTCATTTCTTTCTGATGATTTTGTTAATCTTTATCGATATTTGCAAAATTTTTAACATTAACCATTTGCATTATTGATTTGTTTTGTCTGTAAAACATGTGAGGTTTTACGAAATTTTAGAAGCATTCTCTCCTCCTTGTTAACTCGACCTCATACAATGAAGCACAGAAGATTGCTGGCCTAAATCCTTTCACAGCCTTTCAAGTGTAATCTTAGCGTGTGCATATGAAGACATTAGTTAAATTTTCGATGTTAATTTGTCAGGGAGAATTTTCAAGTTGTTTTCCTTTCCCCTAAACCCTACCAAAGAGTTCTTTACGCCTATACAGACTTTGAAACAAATGGGAAAATTTTGCTTAAATTTTTTCACTGTTTGAAATGATTGAAAGTGCTACCCTTATATATTTCGAAGGGGCTACGCCTATCTACATACGGCAGTCTATCAATCCCCTGTTCTTAAAAGTTGTCTGCAGCTGCGTTTTAAGTAGAAAGATTTACCGTTGTAATTAAACAGTACCTTAATCGAATTCTACAAGATATTATGGAAATGAAGTATCAGAATGCATATAAAGTCGTGTTTCAAGCATATTACAATCTTTTAAGAGTAAGAAAAATCTTTTGTCTGATCTTCATTTGTCGTAAATTTACTAGTAAATGAGGCCGAGATTTTCTTAGGATTCTCTTA
>WIPJ01001611.1:0-21588 GCA_018155075.1 Cassiopea andromeda
TATATATATATATATATATATTGCTAAATGCTCTTAAAATACTTCAATTATTTCTTATATATTGAGATTTATAAATAGGACGTCATAAGGTAATGCGTTTCAAAGTTCAAAATGATTACGCTTCTCATAACAATACTTAGCTGCGTGTTTTAATTATCTTATGTAAGTAATGTTAAGAGAATCCTAAGAAAATCTCGGCCTCATTTACTAGTAAATTTACGACAAATGAAGATCAGACAAAAGATTTTTCTTACTCTTAAAAGATTGTAATATGCTTGAAACACGATTTTATATGCATTCTGATACTTCATTTCCATAATATCTTGTAGAATTCGATTAAGGTACTGTTTAATTACAACGGTAAATCTTTCTACTTAAAACGCAGCTGCAGACAACTTTTAAGAACAGGGGATAGATAGACTGCCGTATGTAGATAGGCGTAGCCCCTTCGAAATATATAAGGGTAGCACTTTCAATCATTTCAAACAGTGAAAAAATTTAAGCAAAATTTTCCCATTTGTTTCAAAGTCTGTATAGGCGTAAAGAACTCTTTGGTAGGGTTTAGGGGAAAGGAAAGCAACTTGAAAATTCTCCCTGACAAATTAACATCGAAAATTCAACAAATGTCTTCATATGCACACGCTAAAATTACACTTGAAAGGCTGTGAAAGGATTTAAGCCAGCAATCTTCTGTGCTTCATTGTATGAGGTCGAGTTAACAAGGAAGAGAGAATGCTTCTAAAATTTCGTAAAACCTCACAAGTTTTACAGACAAAACAAATCAATAATGCAAATGGTTAATGTTAAAAATTTTGCAAATATCGATAAAGATTAACAAAATCATCAGAAAGAAATGACCAGCAATTGTTCCAGCAAAATTCTCAAGCTCAATAAGCGTCATCAATTCAGCAAACGGCAACGAAAACTGGCAGCGACAAACGCAAACGGTTTGTAACAGCGACTGCAACTAAGAACATGACTCCCAATCAAATAATAATGGCTTCTACTCTAAATAATGACGCTTCTGCTCGACTTCCAATAAACGACTTCTCATCTCTTTGCAGCTCCATTAACGACTTCAACTAGCAACTTCCTTAACGCATGAAATAGAAACTTATCATAACGACTCAACTAGCGACTGCCTATACATAAAACAGCATGGAGTTTTATGAAAGAGATAGATGACAAAGCACAAAGAAAAGGTGAATACTGCATAAGATGGCAACTGATGATTAGTGGCATGGAAACAAATTATTCACAAACAGGACTGTACAAACGAATATAACAGCTACATTACAAACACATGGAGCAATAAACCTTGATTAAACTAGTGACTCGATAATTGATACTCTGTCTAAGAAAAATTTTGACAAAAATGCATTTCTTACCGATGTTTATATTTGGTAGAAAGGTGCTTTTAGTGAACCAGATGATGTAACTGTAATCGCCAAGAAATGGAGTACCCCATTTTCATTAATTATTGACGCAAGCATACCCCTAATTCCCATGTTCATGAGACTATGACGTGAGCTCTGTAATTACATGTTTCATCCAAGATCATTGATACAAGGAACAACAGAGTTGCAGTTTCATTCAAGGCCATTGATATAAGGAACTACAGAGATGCAGTTGACAAAATTCATTCAAGGCCATTGATGCAATAACGACAGAGATGCAGTTGACAAAATTAAAGCATCTAAAGGCTTTGGTACTGATAATATCTCTAACTATTTTCTTAAACTAGCAATACCATACAGTTAAAACTCTCGTCCCTACATCTTCAACATATCACTCGACTGTAGTTACTTCACTGATAATTGGAAAACTGTAAGGGTGGTCGTAATCTTCAAAGAAGTTAATGAATATGATAAATTGAACTACCGCCCTATACCAGTTCTACAAGTTATATCTAGATTACTTGGGAAACTTGTATTTAATCAATTATACCATTTACTTCATCACAATAGTCTACTTAGTCCTAGTCAGACCGGCTTGAGACGACTACATTCCAATGTAACCTGTTTAATGGTCTTTGATACTGTTGAATATCATCTTCTGCCAGCTGCTGAAAACATAGAGCTCCATTGTAGATAGATCTGGTCAGTTTGGAAATGAAAGTGTGAGAAGTGAAGCATGAAGATTTCAAGTATGTCAAGTAGTATGTAACAGTATCTCTTTAAAACTGTCCACTGTAGAGAAGAAAGGTAGTGGAGTATGATTATCTCCTGCCTTTTGTTTTCTTATAAATAATTTCTTCGATGCTTTAGACATCAACCAAAAATCATTAACTTTAGCATCGCTGAAGTTTACGATTGGATCTAGTGCATTGGTAGATCATGGAAGCGTCCGTCACTGGGGGTAATCAAAACTTTTGACTTTCGGGGTTGTGCTCACAATAAGCCTTCCTTGCCGGGGCCAGATGCTGACAGTCTAGAGCTTCAGTTAAGATAGTATTTGTCAGCTTGGAGTCTGAAGTGTGAACAGTGAAGTTTGCAGGCTTCAAAAGCTTTTCGATGTTGCATGTAACAGGATCTCGTTAAAACAGCTTGTTACTTTGAATACATTTCCACCCTTTCTGTCTCTACTAAAGCTGCATTCAGAACTGTAGCCACAGGGGTGTGGGGAAATTGGGTGCTACACCCCCTCACTCTTTATAACGTTGACAAATTTGTAGCTTATCAATACTGCTAGTAATGTTAAATCTCGACCAAGCCCTATAGGAATGTGTTTATATTGTTGTGCTCTAAGATACTAATCCACAGACTCAATGGCATTAAATAGTAGCCAATTCAATTTTGAAACTAACTGATAGGCTCTGTTTTCACGCTTGAATAGCTACTGAACTGCTACAACGTAAACACTTAAAAAGGTGTAGAAAATAACTTGTGCTGAAAATATGTTATTCCAATCTTTTAGCTTTATCATTAGCATGTAAGTGCTCTCATGAAAATAAAAATGAAAATGGAAATGCACGTGTTCTCTAAGAAATAATAGGCTATACATAAAGTAAACTTCACGAAACGTCTAAGAAACACAAGCGGGCTGAGCTTCAAGTCTTAACAGGAAAAACTGTGCTTGTAACAATGATTTTCAATCAGACTAAAAAATAAAACACAACCCATCAAATGCTTCAAGAAATTCCTTGTTCTATCTCTTGTACCATAGTTGCCTAAACTAGAGATTTGTTATTAATAAAAGATTCAAAAATTTATGAACAGTTACGAAACATGTAAAATCTTATGTGACAAAATGTAAATAAACATCCAAGGTGAAGACAGAAAATATATTCCTTTTAAAAAGAACGTTCATCGGGCTGCGCAATTATCAATTAGTTAATCATTCAGTTAATATGTGGGTCGATGAAATGTTTTTTGCAAAATTTCTTTAGCAGAAGCAACATTTCTAAAATTTTTGAGCAACATGTGGAACAGGCTATTTATTTAATGTACATTTGTTAGTATTATTTTATCATAACTAACTTGGTTGAAAGAAGATAAGTTATTCGGTTTTATCAATGTAGAAAACATTTCCATCTTATAGTGACATCTTGGGTGAGTCATTTTCTCTCCTTGTTTGTTACTCTTCCTCTATATGATGGTTACATCGTAGCATCCCAACTTATTTGCATCATTTTTGCAGATTGTTTCACTGTTGGAAGTCAAACTTGTCGCACCACAAATTTACTGTGATGGCTTTTGTCATGAGCAGATGAAACCAAGATAGAGATAGAGGTACGAATGCAGCTAATTCAGCATAGATCCATCTGGTGCCATATAACAGGTATCATCCATTTTTTTAAGTTCTGTAGCTGCAGTGCTTGTCATGTGTGCATCAACTCCACGATTGTGGTCTCTACAGATGCAAGCAAACCAACTTATAAGTTACACAGAGGAATAGAATGACTTGGAATAAAGCATGAATTGAACTCCAGAAAAGCCCACTCCTTTGCCCAAATATCTAATAACTGCATCATTACTAGCTAATAGAATAGAATACTATGATTTTATTCAGAACGGAGTTAAGAGATAATAATTATGAGTTGTGTTGGTCTATTTAAGGTGCTGGCCCCACGCCCCTCAGATGCTTGGATAATGCAGAAGTTACCAATTGGTGCGAAAATACGGGTGTGAAGAAGCATTCCCTACACTGCTGCTAAATCAGTCTGTGATTCTATAGCTAAATATCATACCAATTTACTGTTGATTTTGCAAAATTTTTACTGAATGGTAATAGTTACAGAAAGGAACGTAATTTTTGCATACATGCTTTGATAGCAATGGCTGTGGAATATTTCCATGAAGAGGCCTTGCTAGACTTCTTAAGGCATATGAGAAAATGCGAATTCTTCAAATAAATAAGGACAATGCAAGGAAAGAAATCATTCATCCAGAAAATTCCGTACTCACCCAGTGTTCCCATCCGCTGCAAATGATGGGGAAAACAATTAAATGACGCCTCAGTAAAAGCAACAGAAAACAAGGTTGATTGTTAATAACATATTGCAATAATTCTTGCATCCATGAACATAAAGAATATGAACTGTAATAATGAGAGTTTATCTATTGAAGTATTTCTGCGATTCATCCTGGAATACCGCATCTTTGCAAGCAACAATTCTAGCTGATGATAGATTATTGAAATGAAGTCTTCTGAATTGAAAATGCTTGGATACACATTTGGTCTAGAAATCGGAAAGTTCACAACACAGATGAATGTAACATGATTCTCTCATATTAGTCAGCAAGAACTGTGAGGAAGCAATGAATAAGAAATGAGAGTCCAAGTCGTAGATGAACATTTCTCAAGTTGCTGTCATTGGTGCATCTCTTGATTGATCTAAGCCAATGTTACTGTGCTCATTTATTCTCAAGCATTGCTAGCATGAGCGCATAGAATAGATTGTGCTCAGATGCTATAAAGGATAGCTGTGCATTACATTGAATAAAGTTTTAAAAGAGGAATAGAAAGCAGGAATGGTAAAAGCATACCTGAATATGATTGCCGACGTTTCTTTGCAACAAGAATACAAACGAAGACAATAATAGCCAGGAAGAAAGTTCCACCTAAAATACCACCTATCAAAGCTCCATTGTCTTTTGATTGTATGCCTAAAATGAAAAAAATCGTGTCCTTACTGTCAAGTTTTCTATTGTATACATGTAAATATCAAAATTACGCAATATGCATGTAAAAAAGACAGTGATGATACATTGCGAGTTAATGAGTATGACTACTCCATGGCCTGTACAAAGACAACAACATACTTATCAACACAATAACTAATTCAAGTTAATTTAAAGGAAAGTAGAAGGAAGAAAAAACAGTAAACATTAATCTCAGGGGCGAAAAATTTAAATCTTTCTCACATAAAACTTTAAGATTTGGAATGCTTGGCAGTTATAGTGGTACCGTACATGGAACTTGGAGCCCCAACTACAGATAACAGCACCTAACTTTATTATTTCAATGATGTCAAATGCTGTTTGCTTGCCACACATTGACGAGGAGATGTATCAATTAGAAGGCTGCAAGGAAACATTGACACAAAGCAGGAACTACAATTGTTGAGAGATAAGGATCAGCGGACAAGAATATAGAAATTATCATGTGAATTGAGTATTTAAGCTAATCCTACCTTGGAGTGGCAATGCAAATGAATAAACACTAGGATTGCCTCAGCGGGATGTAAACTTGCCGTTTGCCATAGAAATTGTTTAGAGCATCTCCTTATAATTATTAAGAAGGGCAAAGAGATTCTTGACCTATTGGGGATTACGTCATCGATACACCTCTGAGATTAAACTGATTAGCTTAAAGGTAGATTCAGACTTGTCGCGTTAGTTGCCGCGACAGGTCTGAATCTACCGTTGCTTGACGGCCCAGTTGCCGCGAACCATATATGGTAAGCGTTTTTTTTCAACGTCATCAGCCACACGTTGTTTTAATGATTCGGCAAAGTTGAAAAATTTCAACTTGTCTTCATCACGCCGCACAAGAACAATAGGAAGGGACATAGCATTTGGAAGATATGTTGGATTTCAAACAAGTTAATAGAGGCAGTTCGATCGATTTCTAAAGGAAATTACCATGCCACAAGAGGGCAGGATTATAAAAGATGATAGTATCGAGAGACTGTCTGGAAATTTTTGTCAAATGATAAGGATTAATCCAAGAACAGCGATGAAATTCTTTGTGAAGGTGAATGCAAACAAAGCTTCGTTGGTAGGCCTATGATGTTTTATGTGAAACCTTCATTGACATGTCTGTTTAGCTTCAGGGTTGCCAACCGATTTCTTATCCAAAGCAAACAAGTAGTATTTTCCGTCTTCAGCACTATTCTGAACCTTAAACACCTATGAAGTTACCAGATAACTCGAAGCTGTGTTGCTTCGCTTTCAGCAGGAGACGCTGCATGTGTGAATAACAGCCATGCGTTTTTGCTGCATCTTGCCACACCGCCTCATGCCGCACCGCATCATACCGCAATATGTGTGAATCTACCTTAAGGCACATTTAAAATATTTCTCTTTGAAACTTTCATTTGGCAATATATTTAGGATGTACTATCGTAATCGATTCTAATTCAGTACATATATATGTGTATAAATGAGTGACATTATTTGCTACTTTCAAGTCTAAAATTAATTTGGTCATTCAGAGAATGAGAAGTTTAGGCTTGAGACGCGAGATCCTCATTTTCTGATATTCAACAAAACCCTTGTTGATTTGTACCTATTCTTGTGAAGTGCTTCTGATGCCAGGAACAAGGGAAATATTACTATTTCTTGATTTCTGTCATCACAATAAAAGTTGTGCACAGTGGCTTTCTGAAGCTCAAGAAATGTTGACAAGCATAGTTATTGGAAGTTGAAATTTGGGTTCAGGCTATTTTACCCTCGACATCCCCAACGTACTTCTGATTGGCTATAAGTCTGTCTTGTTTTTGAAAGCTGTAACCAAGCACCTGCACTGAAAACTTAAAATTGTGTAGACAAAAAGGAGTTGCTTTTTCATTAGGACTCTTCAAGGAAACAATGGTTAATAGGTCCTACTTGGTCAGTCTTTGTTTAAAGTAGAGGCATCGTATCACTGGTAACCGTTTCCGGTTATTTATTTTGGTTAACCGTTCGGTCATTATCTGAAGTTTCACACTCTGATGACTATCAGACGAGACACGCTTTTAAGCATGTCGAACAATTTTGCTGCTTTTTCGTATACAGATTAAGTTCTATAGTACCACAAAATATTTAGTAAATAGGTAGCACTTCCATCGAAAGATATTGTGGGGAATGACAACTGCTATACTATTGTATTGAAGCTTAAGAAATTGCTCTGGAGCTTACTTTGAGAAAGGAATACTGATGCATTGAATGGCTTCCAAAAGGTCATAAGAGAGGAGCTGAAATTAATGCCTTTAGAAATAACTTACCATCTATTGCTGCAGCTTTTTCTGCCATCTCATGGGTCTTGCCGTTGGTGTCGACAACAACAACACGCACCTCATACTCCACTCCTTTCTCTAGTCCAGTGATAATTACCTCTGTATCAGCTATTGTTGCAGCTTTTACTTCCCATTGCCACTTAATCTGTCCCTTCTGTCTGTATTGGACCTTTATTTCTCTTATATTTCTACTACATTGAGGCAATAGCCATGTTACTCTAATGGTACTGTCTTTGACTTTTATGATAACATTTCTGACTCGACCGGATGCTATAAAGTTATTATTGAGACAACATAGACAAGCATGAAAATCTTTGACCTCAAAATTTCACCAAGCAATGTTCTTTCCAGTCAATAACGGTCGATTGAGTTTTATTTAAGATAAAGCATTCATCGAAAGCATTAGAAGACAGTTGATCTTTATTTGGTCATGGTAATAGAAGAGACACTCGTAGAAAGCAAATAAAAGTGACGTGCTATTGCTAAAGTAAATAATTTTAGTGAATAACAATTGTGAAATCCACTTAAGTCTTTACAGCAGAGAAAGCAGCAACAATACATATAGTTCGCTTCGCTCAAAGCTAGACATCTTGCAAGTCAATATTAGGAGTGCTATGGTACACATTCTATTCCAATGCGTAATTGATGAAAAGTAGATCATTTATTGAATAATTTGAAATTGTAAGCATTAATAGAAACTTTAAACCTATCGATATTTATCTTTTATTCAACAGAATTGCTTGATGATCAAGAGCTTAAGACTTTGTGACTAATTTAGTAACTTACACTTCATCTTGAATGTAATTGTAACATTCACTGTGCCAAATGTGTTGTTGCTAACACATGTGTAAACTCCAAATTTGCCTTCAGAATCCAATGCAACATGATAACTTAGATTGCTCAAGCCCTGTTTCAGAAGAGTTCCATTTTGGTATAAGAGAACATCAGGTGCTGCACGGCCAACAGCATTGAAATTTATGGAAACAGTTTCACCTATGCATCCTAACCTCTCCTTGCTGTCTTGCATGAATTCCGGACCATCTGCAGAGTAAGGAAACATGGAGAAGGTGGAGCAATATAAATACGAATGTGGTCATAAATTGATACACCATTAACAGGAAGAGCTTTGATTGATACACTATTTGCTTAGATTTTATATTAAAACATATTTGAAGAATGCTTTACAGAATTCGGCATTTATCAATAATAGGCTGGTGTTAAATCCTCCCCAGTTGCTGGGTTGAGGCCACAAGCTCTAAAGTTCTATAACACTTCAACAAACTATATGTTGCTTCTAGCACTTACAGTTCACTGTTAAATATGTCGCTTTACTTGAAACTGATCCAACGCCATTCGATGCGATGCAAGTATACTCTCCGTGTTGTTTCCTATTGACTGATGGTAAGAGAAGCGTTCTGTTTATACTTAATATTTCAGAACCAGTAGGACTTCGCCAGGTGACATTAGCGCTGGGATTCGCTGCAATGACATTGCAATGTATAACAACATTTCGTCCCTCTAATGTTACTATTGCTGATGAGGTGCTGATTTCTGGTTTTACTATAAAATGAATCAGATGAAAAGTCTTCAAACCAAAGTTAATGCTTGGTAATGTTCAGTATATTTTTGAAGCGTAGAGGAGATACTGGATAAAGGCATGATGCCTTCCTCTTGCAAAAAGTATAATGCATGTCAGAGCAGAAGGGAAGAAAGGCATTTTCAGAAAAAGTAAAATTGGATTCAAAGTATTAGATACTGCACGGGGTTAACGGCAATAAAGGCAGATATAGCAGAACAGATTAACAAAAGAGTTAAGCAATCGACAATGCCCCTACCTTCTCAGTAGACTATGGATTGGAGAAAGAAGAAGAATTATGGGTAAAGTTCTTACATCAGTAAAGATAAAAAAATGCGCTTTAAATATTAATCAAAGGAATATAAGAATAAGTATCCTCTAACATAATGCAATGATAACTATCCAGGGGGGAAGAGTTGCACTAAAGAAAGATAGTGGTACTTCCTACTTTACTTGGACAAAAAGGAGCGTTCCTTAATCAGCAATGCTTATAATGCTCAAATGCTCCATTAAAGTCTAATGATTAAAAATAATGGACTGTTTCATAGCAGAATCATCTTAGAAATTAAGGACATTATTCTTTTAAACGAGATTTAACTTTTTATGATGTATAATAGCAAGTTTAAGAGTTATAATAGGATCAACTCTTACCACATCCCTCATTCCTCGACGCTCTTTCTAATAGATCATGGTACATATGAATATTATAACTTTTCTTCAACATTATTACTTCTATGAGATGCATTCAACATGAAAATGATTAAATAACTATCTAACTTATCTTGTCTAAATGGTTGACTGTGCATTGAGGTGTTCAATGGGCAGATCAAGCTAGCTTAATGAATGTCTAATGAACTTGAATAAGTTGAATATATGAATTACCTTGAATGTCAAGAACCAGTGTCTGAGCAGGACTTTCACCAACTCTGTTATAAGCAATGCATTGATAGGTTGCTTTGTAATTTTTGTATTCCTTGTAATCCAGTGGCAACGTTGTGAAATTGGAGGAAGTCCCATCTTGAACGATTACTGAGGACGATCCATTTACCAATATAAATCTAAATTTAGGAGATAGTGCTGCCCTAGCTGTACAAGTTAAAGTCACCGATAATCCGTTGATAGGAAAAGGAGGTGATGCTGTCAACTTAACTTGAACAGGTGCATCTAATGAAAGATATTCAAGTACAAGGTAATAATACAATACTTGAAATAAATTGTGGAGATACCACCAAAAACAACACACACATCATGCAAAGGAACAAAGCTTCTATAGAAAACTGTATTGACGATTGTGTTACCATAATAGTACTTAAAGTGTCTCCACTAACCTGTTCATCCTGAGCGAGTTGTTGAGCGATGACAGTAAGTTACATCCTGCAAAGCATGTTGATTGATGGCATCACAGATCACTGTAACTGTGCATGTGACCCCCTGCCATGCCTGGTTGGAATGTAGAAGACAATTGTTGACAGAATTGGGGTGAAATGATTGTGTAAAAATGATCGCAAACCTACGCTAGGCTACATGGTTTACTAAAGGACCAAAGAAAATGCAGAAGATGCTCAGTTACAGTGATCTGTGATGCCATCAATCAACATGCTTTGCAGGATGTAACTTACTGTCATCACTCAACAATTCGCTCAGCATGAACAGGTTAGTTGAGACACTTCTTGTCTTTCCAAGGCTAATCTGCAGATCACAGTTGGGGGTGGAATTGCCCGCGTTTAGCGGGCACCCATTTAAAAAGCTAGTCTCCCATATCATCTTCCTGTAAGTAAAGGTTATATTATATTCTCTGAAACACTAAACTTCATACAAAATGAATGCAATGCTTCAGACCTACAATCGAAATGGCAGACTTCTCAATAGTACCCATGAAACTAAATTCTTCACTTAACAGAAGGGTCAATGTGGAAATAATATCAATCACTATGTTACTTAAGACTATGAAAGCACGGTAGAGATAACATCAAATGACATCAAGTGATGTAAATTGTCACGATGCATAAACTATTCACAAGACAAAGAGCTATGGCACAAATAATCTGCTATACATTAGCCAAGCTCTGAGGTATACAAATACAAATGCTCAATATAACAGCAGCCAATATAGGTAATAATACAAACAGTCCCAATAAAATCTTGGAGTATTACGGGGAATGAGGAGTCTCTAAATACTACGTCCTGTTGAGAATAGAGTATCTACAGTTCATTCCATTGCAGCCTGGTCTGGAAACCATAAAATAGTGATTGAATAGAATTCTCTCATGGCATTCACTGCATCAAAACAATATACATAAATACCACTCTCTTGCAAAGCCAAAAGCATGTCTTCACATCCTGTAGAGAAATAAATAACAGACTGAAGAATGTCAGACTGAGGAGTCATCAAACTGAATATCACACAAAAACTACCTCAAATATGTTGATGAGCTTAGGCACTTGACTGTAAATAATTGCTACATGGAGTTATCAGTGAAAACCCATTCATTATGTGGAAACACAGCAACACAATGCCTGTTCGCACATGTTTTCTCACCAATACAAAAAATCTGAGAACATTTCTTCAATTTGAGGGTAGAAAATTGGTTTAATTAACAATACTGCTATACTGAAAAACTTTGATATTGCACCCCCCCAAATCTCATGGGTGAGAAGCATTTAATGAGAAACCTCACTTGGGCCTTACCCCATAAATGATACATATGACGTTAAATATTCCAAATAAACTTTATGCGCTATAAAATGGCCAGTGAAATAATATTCTGCACAACACATTGCGTCCTAACCCTATAACATAATATCTAGTACCAAAGATTGTAAACAGGAAATGTGTCCAAGAATGTACATTGCGATGTGTGGAAAATAGGATGCAAAGCATATGGAAATATCTAAAACATGTGTAACAACATTACCATTATATCAACACCTTAGAGGTTGCCTATACACATTGGAGGCATTAGTTAGAACAAATAAAAGTGCGCTGCAATGCCTAACAATAGCCCTCCATGTTAAAGCTAGAAATATTGCATAAACATCCCATCATCTGTATGTGCCAACCCTGAACAAATTTTCTCTTAAGGAGAAAAGGCAACAATTTAAAATCCATAGATTATTAAAAATTAAATGATCATAATGCACATCATATTTACTCAAAGTAGCATTCTGTGATATACAGTATCAAAAAGGATGTCTCCCCCTCCCCCCTCCCCCCTTCCAAGTAATCTATGAGTCCAATTAGATAAAATAGACACTATTGGTAGAATCACTTTTGTGCATCTAATAAGTCATGAATTACCCTTACCCCTGACTATCTGTGCTGCCTATGACAAAAACTGTAACCTCCCGAGTAAAAAGTAGCTAATTAAAAAGTGCAAAATTCAGAGGCATAGTTTCTTGAATTATGGAAATAACAAAGTTTAAGACAGACAATGCGCAAAGTGAATATCATGAAATACCCCCTATTCCAAACATTCACCCTAAACAAATAGTATGTTCTATAAGCCCCATAACTTACCCTTACCCCTGATTATCAAGATGAACTATGAAAATGGTGTCACTCCTTGAGAAACAGTTGCTAATTAAGCACACAAGAAGTCAGATATAATGTTCCTATTCTTATGTAACTACAAAATATTTCAGTGAGAGAAATTGTACACTACATATCATGAAATGGCCCCGTTGATACACACTTATCCTAAAAAAATCAAAAAGTCACTAAGCCCCATATACCACTCTTACCCCAGACTATCATGGTTAGCTATGACAATGCTGTTACTTCCTAATTAAAAGTACCTAATTACACACACAAATTTCAGGAATGTGGATCCTAGAAATATCTTAAGAGTACATTTTCAGTAAGCCACTGTGCTCAGCCCCTTCAGCATAAATACTTGGGTCATGATATTATAATTCACATCCCAGTAAATATTAAACTACACACCACAAATTTCCTAACAAAGTTGCCACACAACAAATCAAATCCTAGAGATTCAGCTCAGTCACTTTAACATAAAGAATTGGCTTATAAAGTTATAGTGGAGAATTCAATTAGTGCAGGGACAATCTGTACACAAAGTTAATCCCAATAAATCAGCCACTTTAGCATAAATACGTGATTCATGAGATTGTAATTGAAATAATATTCAGTATTGAACTGCACACCAAAATCTACACATGGAGGTAGCGGTGAATAAATCAAAGCGTAGAAAATAAGTGCCGCCACTTGTGCATACAAAAATAGGCCATGAAGTTATAACTCACATCCCATTCAATATTGGACTACACACCAAAAATATGCAATCACAGCTATTCCACAACAAATTAATTAAACTGTAGAATAAAGAATTGGTTTATGAAGTTATAAGTGAGCACTCATTTAGTATATGCATACACACGAACAATCTCTACACAAAGTTAATTCAGTAGTGAACTGACAATGACTGATGACAAAAACCCACAAATATATCACTATTTATGGAATGCCCTGGTCAATTTTATAAGCCACAATCCAGCAATCATCAAAATTATACATGTCAAAGTAAGAAATTTTATAAAGTAAAAATCATGAACTGGCATCTATCACAAACACTCCCCCTAAAAACACATCTAATAAGCCCCAAAGTTGCCCTTATCCTTGACTATCTGGGTTATCTATGAGAAAGATATCACTTCCTCATAAACAGTTGCTAATTGAAATCACAAATTTCAGAGATATGGTTCCTACTAATATCTAAATAAGTAATCAAGTGTGTAAAATAATATCCAAATATGTAGAATAAACTCATTAAATGGCCCCTATAATAAACACTCACCCTAAACACACACCACATTCAATAAGTCCCAGACATCACCCTTACCCCTTACCATCTGGGCTACCTCTTTGAAAAAGCTATCACTTCCTAATTATAAGTAGTTCAATAGAAGAAAAAAGGTAATCAGCCACTTTAGCATAAATAATTCATTCATGATATTGTAATTGAAATCATATTCAGTATTGAACTGCACACCAAAATCTACACATGGAATTACCGCTTAATAAATCAGACCTTAGAAAATTAGATCAGCTACTTGAGCATACAAAAATAGGCCATGAAGTTATAACTCACATCCCATTCAGTATTGGGCTACACACCAACAATATCCAAACACAGCTATCCCACAGCAAACTAATTAAACTGTAGAATAAAGAATTGGTTTATGAAGTTATAATTGAACACTCATCTAGTATATGGATACACAACAACAATCTGTACACAAAGTTAATTCAGTAGTGAACTGACAATGACTGATGACAAAAACCCACAAATAAATCACTATTTATGGAATGCCCTGGTCAATTCTATAAGCCAGAATCCAGCAATTATCAAAATCATACACTTTAAAGTAAGAAATTTTATAAAATAAAAATCATGAACTGGCCCCTATCACAAACACTCCCCCTAAAAAACACATCCAATAAGCCCCAAAGTTGCCCTTCCCCCGTGATTATCTGGGTTATCTATGACAAAGACATCACTTCCTCATAAATAGTAGCTCTGGGCTACCTCTTTGAAAAAGCTATAACTTCCTAATTATACGTAGTTCTATAGAAGAAAAAAGGCAATGGGAATTACCCTTATCTAGCAGCAATTTTCCTAATAAAATATAGTACAAACTCGCATACATATTACTCCAAAAATAACCTATACCCCCACCTTTCTTTTGGTATATCTTCAAGATGTAGTAGTACCAAGGAATTCAAACACTTGGGAGTATTTTCACTATTCAAACTCAGTTTAGGTGAGGAAATAGAGAGAGGAAGCATCGACGCCATGTTTCTCCATGGGGGGCGAAGGCCCCTCGCTACAGCAGAAGGTTGATTGCAGTTCCACATGCTTTACCAATCAAAACAACCACCAATATCGACAGAAGTCAAGCTTAAATATACAAATTACCCATAACTGTCTGTGGAAACTATGCCGAATCTTTTCGCTAAAGCATAACTTTGGGGATTAAAATCAAAGCGTTGGTCAACTGTCAGGAAGGGATTTGGCGTTAGCCATTTTGTTTACTTCGCAGAACAGATTAACAAAACCCGAGGACAACAGTACTAATACAGTAAAGGATGAGCCAAAAGAAAATATATTTTATCTAGCAGCACATTTCCTAATAGTACACAGTAGAAACTCGCATAGATCTTTGCCATATACAAACAAATTTACGTTTAAGTATTAGAGGTGTTCAGCTTCCATGGGTGAATGACAGCCACATTGTTCTACTCCTTCAACAAAACACTTTCGTAAACAGCGCATGATACAGGCCCTAAAAAGCAAGGGGCAACAAACCTAAGAAACTTATTGGCACCTATTGGCAGGTAACTCAAAAAGAACACAGGACTTTCGCGAATTCATCAAGAACAGATAGGCATACTCAAAACGGTAACTCTTTCGCTCGTTTTAGAAGAAAATCCCTATCCAAAGAACCAAAACAGAGGGCAGCGAAGCTAAATACTCTCAATAACGCAGTAAAAGTGCTTTAGTCAATTCAAACATAAAAAGAACACTCACCTGCAAGAAAGCAAGCATCCACCGCTGCAGAGAATATCACGTAATGGCGACCGCTCCTTCAACCAAGGCAATTGTGTGAGGTTGCATTGACAGGATAAGACAATGGAATGTCTCAGCTCGAACAATACATCCCGTCAACTCCAGGGTGACAATCTATCACCTCCATCACAGCCAGAACTGCCAGTCAAAAATCGCGAAGAAAAAGGTCGAATCTCTCAGCGAAAAGGCACAAAATCGCGACGAAAAATAGATATCCTAATAGCCACGTCCAGGGGGCACCCTCGGCGACCGGTTGCAGTCCTGCCAGGCCATTTCCCTCAGACCCATTTGAACTGAATCCAATCCGGCGGACTCTCTGATCCAAGACTCAACAAAAACGCATTGTTTTCCATTGTTCTGCCATTGTTCACAGCGCCCTCCGCATAAATTATCATATAGGCATCTTAGTATATATAGATTCAAGAGCAACACTTCTATGCAAGTTTTCAAAGGTGAGAAGTTTTTAAATTCATAGCAATGAACATATTGAGAGTAGCACTTGTTGAGAGACTTTTTTATCCACTTTAAGAAAACACTTAAAATCAACAAGGTTTTAATTGATTTCCCACGAGGTCACTTTCACCAAGTACCGTTTCCAACAAGATCTAAAGACTGACGACGGCAACATGCTACTTGATTTTTCAGTAATATGACTATTCAGTAATTGCTATGGTGACAAGCGACCATGAGTAAAATGATTGAGCTACGCAGTATTAGAGCAGGACAAGCAGGAATTCATCCAACAGATCATTTAAAATACATATCCCCTTCTAGAGGAAATGTGAAGAATAGGCTAAAACTGTTCTGAATATGAGAACTGGTGGTTATTGACCCCTTGCACTTCACATTCATGTTGCTTCAATAGATTATTAACAAAAGCTGAATGCAAAATTCTTAAATATGGTCTTCATCAAAGGCATTGTTTTCATCGAAGGTATTAATAATATGGTTTTCATTGAAGGTTGTCATCAAAAGCAAGTCATCGTTTCTATCCATGGTGTCAATTTAATACATAAAATAGGATCTCAAAGCATGAACGGAGTAGAAGATGATACGCATGATGCAATAAGTTTAATAACACAAAACTCCTGCTGGAATTTAATAACACATTTAAAAGTATCAAATGAAAATGATTTTTCTATAGTGCTTCATAGACGCTAAGGAGTACAAATAGATAGTAAAAATAGGCAAAATATTTATTGCTCCTTCTATAGGATGCTAAAAAGTTACTTACATAACTCATTACAGAACAACTGCATGTCTTAGTGTAGGCTAAGCAGATATGACCAGGTGCTATGACTAGGTAATAAAGGCTTTAAATAAATATGAACCTTGTGGTTTTTCCTTGCTGGTACACTTCACAATAGTGAAAAATATTGGGATATCTAATCTTTTATATGCCAATTCAAAAAAGCAAATCCATAGAAAAGTCCTTTAGGGGCCACATTGAGGAATTGTTCTGGTCATATGTTTGATAAACCTTCTCTATTCACTGCTCGAATTAAAGCATTTTATGCAAATGAGTCTTTTTATGGGAAAGCAACTTACGGTTGATGCGGATGGATGTCGTTCTATTCATTGCTGCTGTGAATCGATGAGTAATAAAGCATGTAATTTTCTCATTCTCCATTGCTTGAGAGGGATCCTGGATAGTAAGCACACTTGTAACAGTTATGACTGGTGATCCTAGTGATGTACTGGAAACTGTAGCATTTATTGTTGAATTATATTGCCATGTAATGGTTGGTGCTGGTCTTCCTTTTGCAGTGCATGTTAGGTTTGCTGTAATGCCTGCCGTAATTAATGTTGAGGGTTTCATCGATTCTTCTTCATTTAGAAATATTGACGCTAGAAATGTTAAAGAATATCGACAAAATGATATTCTAATGATAACAAGTATGAACAACATAGCACTAATCACATTCTTTGCATTATAATTTCACTGATAACTCAGCAGGTTCAGTTCTGTGACTCCTCTAGGGACACGTTCTATGCCCATTTATCAAGCTAAATTTAATTCAGATATGAAGTAAATGCCCTATCATCAATTTCTAGCAGCAAAAATATACTTAAAATACTCGCCATTACGACCTTTTTCATACGAAACTGGGTTTATAAAAGTAATGTTATCATCATCATATGATAATATTTTGTTTGAAGTTAATGCCAAATCATCACCATCATAGTCATCATCGTAAAAATTATCTTCATTATCATCATCATTATCATCATCAGCATAATAATTGTTTGTCAAACGTCTTTCAAGAACATATCTTAACAATACAAATAAAAATCTCGATCTGGTGTAACTTATATAAAAATATAAAAATCATATAAAAATCATCACCATCATACTCATCATCTTTAACGTTATCATCATTATTATCAGCATAATTATCATCAGCATTATACTGTTTTGTCAAAATTCATTTCATAAACATATCTTAACGAAACAAATAGAAATCTCGATCTAATTTAACTTGTACTTGGCTGTTTACAATGA
Organism: Cassiopea andromeda; assembly: GCA_018155075.1. Classification (NCBI taxonomy): domain Eukaryota; kingdom Metazoa; phylum Cnidaria; class Scyphozoa; order Rhizostomeae; family Cassiopeidae; genus Cassiopea; species Cassiopea andromeda. The sequence continues at coordinate 18,108 of WIPJ01001611.1, forward strand.
TGCATGACAAGTTCATCAGTAGCAATGAACAGAAAGAAAATAGCAAGATGTTACTAGTTTTAGGATCTCCTTGTCACACTAAGCTTTGTTCCTGATGCAGAATATACAATAAGTTGTACGGATAATTATTGCTGATAACTTAGAGACGACGAACCTAAGATCGAGATTTTCAATGCCTCTTTCATTGTACAATTGAAGAAATGAGTCAGAGGAGTTACCAAATATACCAAAGGCAGCTAATAGACAGGTTAGCAACTTATATTTTATTATAGTTTTCGGAAAGATGTGTAAGAAGAGGTCGATATTTATGTTCCTTACGATGAGCGCTATTGTCTAAATTTGTCTCAAAGTCTACAGTGATCTCTATAATGTAAAGGTGTTATCAGCTGTAGAAAAAAGGATATCAGGGCGAAGATTGTCACCAGAAATTGTACAAGGAGAAAGATAGACAGGGAGATATACATATAATTTTGCAGGTTTTATGGATTCTAGTGTTTGAGCGATCAAGCTTAAAGCTGAGTTATGTCGCCAAGTTTTCTTCAAACTTCATCAGAGTCAAATGCGAAGAAATTTGTTGAGAAAACATGTCTTCGTTATAGAAGTAATTTGTTTTTTGGTCGAATGGGTAGTTTATCCATTTCCGACATAAGAAATTCTAAGATTTCAAACAATTCAACTATGTGCATCACATTAGACATGCTGAAATTGAAATGTCTACCGAAATAGAGAAATGAATCATCACCCTTAACTGGAGGGATAATGTCATTATTTACTATACGCTTAGACTGAAACTGTATAGACTTCATTGATTGTTTTCTCATTCCAAACATGACGCATTGATCCATTCTAATTTTGATACCATCCCACTGACACTAGATTGTAGAGCAATTTAGAAGCAACTGGTTTTCCTTTTCATTTTAAGTAATAGCTGTGGCATCGTCGGCAAGTTGGACCAAATGCACAGGCTAAATAAGAGACCAGAATCATTACTATATGAATATCCAAATTGACGAAATTGTCAGCTTTAATATATTGAATGAACGTGTTAAAGCACATGTTGAAAATGAGAGGACTGAGAAAGTAACCTTAGAGTACTCTTCGTCTGACTGGAAGGACAGAGGTATTACAGTCGTGTGTAATGATGAATGTCCTAGAATCAGTGTACAGAGCACTAATTAACTGTTGAATATGGTTTGGAACATGATGATATCGCAGCAGCTCGCTTATAAAATTGTGATGAACCTCACCAAAAGCATTCCTGAGATCAGGCAGTGTAATAACAAGGGATCTCTGTCTATATCTTGCCCTCTTTATGATATGGGCCATTAAGGAAGTGAGTTCTAGAGTCCCTGATAATTTTGGTATGAAACCTTTCTGTGTTTCATGCTCAATAAATTTATTGGAACATCGAAGAACAAAGATAAAGTTACTAAGAGGAGATGTAAATATGTTGAGTGAGACAGACGCGAGTATTATTGGATGGGACTTTGCTGGCTCCATTTTGTCTCCCATCTTATGAGCAAGAAGAGTACATGACTTTTTCCATTCATTTGAAACGATACTGGATGACCGAATAGATTTGATGATATCAGTGATATAAGACCTTTAATATGGGCAGCGCTTAAAACATATTGTTGAAAGTGGATCCAAAAGACATGGGAGCCAGAAGACTTCATGTTCCGAATCATGTTGGTAATTTGCTGATAAGACAGAGAATCTAGATTGAAGGGAGCCTGTGGAGGAGCAATAGGAAGTATCCATGTACATAAGAAGAGGTTAAAATTCTTTGCACACAACCATAGTTTTCGTTAAAATTATAGCATATGGTATCATTTATCTTGCACCAGTTTTGGGTTGGTTTCAATTTGATCCCGTGTAAACGGGTCATAGTCGCTGTCAGTCACTGACAGTCTTGTAGTTCTAGCAAAGACCGTCAGCGACCCTCAAGGACTAAGTACAGGATTGCACTAATTAAAAAATTTACATAGTATGAAAATTCGTACAAAAATCTTCTATGAAATGATATTCGTACAAAATGATATGAAGGAATATTTTAGTCTTTTGAAATAGGAGAGAGAGGTGAATGGTATAGTGGTGAAAGAAAAGTATCAAATTCATTATCAACAAATGGTCTGGAAGTAGGTTCGAAAGTTAAATGTAAAATATTAGCAACATAGAAAAAGATTTTTAATACAGATTCTATGATAAATGAAATTAGGATGAGTCAGTTCTCGAAGGCATTGATAGTACTATTATTTGGTTGGAAGAAAAAAAATCTTCAATAATCTTTGCATATCTAAAAATGAGGATTTATGATTCACTGTAGATTTTTATTACGCATGCACATATCGTGCAACACCTAATAGTGTGCTAAATTTTCAGAAAATTTATAATTTCGTGTAAATAAATATTTGGAAACACTGCTGTCCGAAAATATGTCACGCTGAAAGTTGTGCACTTAAATAATGTCTTGAATTCTGGTTATGTCATAATATACGTTTTGTAAATGTGAATGAAGAAAAAGTTTATCAATAATCTCGGCTATGTTTTTCGTCATTCCTGTGCTACTGAGGTTTTTAATCAAACTGCAATCTCCAAGAAACGGCTATTCATCCAATAATACACTCTCTTTTTTGCTACTTTATCGTTCAATCACAAGTTCAAAATGAAAGTGAACTCGGTCCCAGTCAAACTACCTCATAAAAATCTATAACAAAATTCTCTAAAATTAAAAAAGTGTGATCTAGCTCACTACACTTGATACTAATATATATACTTGATACTTGCAGATACAGAAATATGTCAATCTCCATTTTTTTTCTGCCTCTGGACACACTGTACATTGTGGATGCAACATTCAGGAAGTGTCGGCAAGCTGACAGGGAATTCACCTTCTCTGTAACTCTCTATTCTGCGCCTAGATTGCACATGCTTTAAGCATTTTCAATTTTTAAACATTGCATTCCCCATTAAATATATGGGATTCTACCAAAATGGGAATTGAAAATTGATTATAGAAATTGCATTCTGTGCCCCAACTTATCTACAGAGGGGTAAGGCGTCGGCTATTTACAGAAATGTAACATGTAAGTACATAGGGAAAAGTAAAACGGTTAATTTTGTGCCACAGTTTTTGGCTCTTGATTTTAGTAATGATTTGTTGTTGAGCAATGTTTCACTACTTTTACTACATATACTAGAAATTCGAATTCATTACTTTAGTCAATTAAATTGCAGATTCGAACCCAAGTGCAATAACTTTAGTGTATAGCAATATCAATTTTGTATGGACCCAATTGTAAACTCATTTGTGTTCATGATATCCGAAATAAACGGCAGAAGTCATAATGAATTAGCGCAATGATAGGAATTACAAAATTTAATTAGTAACTTACTATACACATTTTCCAGGGTATGCTGCTCACTTTTGATATTAATGATAGGAAGGCCACTGTAATACTCTAGTGTACAAAAGAACTGT
>WIPJ01001614.1:0-12015 GCA_018155075.1 Cassiopea andromeda
TTATATTTTATTATATTATATTTTATTATATTATATTTTATTATATTATATTATAATATTATGAACTTCTTAGCTGAATCCGACTTTCGTATCATGAAGTAATGGCGAAAATATTAAGTTTATTTTTGTTGCTAGAAATTGCCGATAGGGTAGTCACATCACTTCTGAATTCAATTCAGCTTAATTAAATGCATAGAAAGTTTCCCTAAAGGAAAGACCAAACTGGGCCTGGTGAGCTATCGGTGAAGTTATATTGCAAAGAAAGTGATTAGTGCTATGTTGTTCATAGTTGTTATCATTAGAATATAAGTTTGTCGATTTTCTACACATTCTTTCACACTTCTAGCTTCAATATCTCTAAATGAAATGGAATCGATGAAAACATCAACATTAATTACGGCAGGTATTACAGCAAACCTAACATGCACTGCAAAAGGAAAACCAGCACCAACCATTACATGGAATATAATTCAACAATAAATGCTACAATTTCCTATACATCACTAGGATCACCAGTCATTACTGTTGCAAGTGTGCTTTCTATCCGAAATCCCTCTCAAGCAATGGAGAATCAGAAAATTACATGCTTTATTAGACATCCATTCACAGTAACGATGAATAGAACGACATCCATTCGTATCAACCGTGAGTTGCTTTGCCATTAAAATTCTCATTTGCTTGGAAAACTATATTTTGAGTAGTAAATAATGGTTTATCAAATATATGATCAACAAGAATCTCAAGTGTGGTCCCTAAAGGAAGTTTTCATGGCCTTGCTTATATTAATTGACATACAAAAGATTAGATATATCACTGTTTTTGCTATTTTGAAGTGTACCAGCAAGGAGACATCGCATGGTTTATATTTATTTAAAGTCCTTATTATCTAGACATATCACCCGCTCATATATCTTTAGCGTAAGCTAAAACATATATTATTTCTTTAATGAATTATGTATTAACTTTATTGGTTCTGAAAAGAATTATACATATAACTTTTTAGCATCTTGTAAATAAAGGAATAAACAATTTGTCTAGTTTTGCTACCTACTTTTAGTCCTTAGTGCCTATCAATCACTATAGAAAATTCATTTTCATTTGATACCTAAATTATTTCATTAAATTCATGAAGGAATTTTGTGTCATTGACAGTATTGCATCATGCGTGCCATCTTCTACTTTGTGTATTAAATTTGTACCGTAGATAGAAACGCTCACTTACCTTCGATGACAACCTTCAATGAAAACCATGTTTTAAATACCTTGGATGAAAACCATACCTTGGATGAAGACCATAATTTAGAATTTCAGGTTTTGTTAGGAAGTTATTGAATCAACATGGACGTAAATTGCAAGGGGTCAATACGTTATTGACAACACCAGTTCTCATAGTCACAATAGGTTTAGCATATTCTTCAGAAATCCTCTAGAAAGGGAATATGCATTGTAACTGACCTGTTGGATGAATTCCTGCTTGCCCTGCTGTAATTCTGCGTAGCTTAATTATTTTACTCATGCTCGCTTGTCATCATACCAACTACTGAATTGTCATATTATTGAATAATCACATGGTATGATGTCGTCTTCAGTCTTTGGATCGTTTTGGATAGGGTTCTTGATGAATGTGATCTCGGGGGAGATCCATTAAAGGCTTTATCTTAAGTTTTCTCTTAAAACCGATAAAACGGTTCCTCAAGAAGTGCTACTCTCAATATGCTCATTGCTATGAATTTAAAAACTTCTTAGCTATCAAAACTTGTATAGAAGGCTTGCTCTGGAAATAAGTAGTATTATGATAACAGAATCGTTAATAGAGCCTTCTAGAGAGGTTTTATTCCTTTGCAAGTTGCATGTGTTGGGGTTGTTGGTATGTCTATTATTTATTTCAAGTATTGTATTACTACCTTACACTTGAATATTATTCATTAGATGCACCTGCTCAAGTTAAGTTGACAGCATCACCTCCATTTCCTATCAACGGATTATCAGTGACTTTAACTTGTACAACAAAGGCAGAACCATCTCCTGAATTTAGATTTATATTGGTAAATGGAACATCCCTAGTAATCGTTCAAATAAGGGGTTCCTCAAATTTCACAACGTTGCCACTGGATTTCAATTAATACAACAATTACAAAGCAACCTATCAATGTATTGCTTATAACATACTTGGTGAAAGTCCTGCTCAGACACTGGTTCTTGATATTCAAGGTAATTCATATATTCAACTTGATCTACCCATTGAACAGCTTGATGCGCAGTCAAACATATAGAATAGATAAGTAAGATAGGTATTGAAATTGTTTATTTCATTATATAAAATATTTCATTTTGAACCCATCTCATAGAAATGATAAGGTTGAAGAAATAGTATAATATTCATATGTTATTTGAACTATTATGAACAGCCTCGCGGAAAGAGGGATATAGTAAGGGTTGATCCTATTATAGCTTTAGAAAATAATATCTAGAATAGGAATTTTTTTGGAAATCTATTTTGTTTCAATAACTGATCCTACTGTTCCAGTTTTACGATCTGGCGTAACAAGGTTCCGGTTAGCTCAGCGCAAGATGATTAGTTACTAAGATATAAACACTCAATATGCCAGGAAATGATTGGCTACAATACGAAAAGACAGCTACAGCAAGTTGAATGCGCAAAGAACCATCTCGGCCTAACATTTATAGCTTCTAAATTTCCATCTGCAAGTGAAACGATAGCAAACGATACGATAGGGACAAGTTGCTTCACGCAAATAATGTGAAGGAATAGTGATTTGATTGGAAAGTAAAAATGTCGATCTCGCTTAAAAGAATAATTTCCTTGATTTCTGAGATGATTCTGCTATGAACCTCTCCATATTTTTAAATTTATAGATTTTCTTGAACAGCTTTTGAGCATTATAAGCAGTTTTGATCAGGGAACGCTCCTCTTTCGCCAACTAAAGTGAGAAATACTACTATCTTTGATAATTTGTAAGACTTTTACACACAATTCTTCTTCTTCTAGTCCAAAGTCTACGAGGACAGTAGGAGCACTGTTGAATCGTCATCTACTTTCTTCAATTTGTTCTGTCTTGAGCTGCCGCCGTAGCTGCCTCTATTGCCGTTAACCCTATATAGTATCTAAAATTTGCATCCGTGATACTCTTGGTCTGCCCCTGCCCCTCTTACATGGTGCTCTTCCATGAATTATATTGTTTGCAACAGGAAGGCTGTTCTTTTGCCTTGTAACATCTACCCACAATTCACCACTTTTAAAAACTTACGACTAACTGTAAACAAAAGAAACTCACCCCTTCCTCAGTCACAATTATGAAAGTATTCAGGTACGTCATGTACTGTCTGAAAATTATCGGTGTATAACCCACCACTTAGTGAAGAGTCGATTAATATGTATTGGGCTAACAACATACAATAATAGACCAAACAGTTGCAAACCATGGAAGTCGTTTACTAAATGTGACGTAATATAAGTTCTCAATAGCCAACCTATCTGTTGCTTCCTTACTTAAGTAGTTGACTTGAATATTCCCTAAGGACTGATGCTAAGAAACCTTTATTTCTAATGAGAAGATTTACGCCATTCAATGAACTTAGAGCTTTCTCTTCGTCATCCTCTCCTCTACTATGATTATTTCATAAATTTGATCGTGAGCTTTACGAGTCATTAAAACTTTACTTGTTTGAAAATGAGGTAAAGGCGAATTTCTCCAAAATTGCTTCTAAATTTAAATTGCTAACCAATGCACATTTAAAAACCATGCCCATCTACGTCCAAATAAATAATTCAGAGAATATTTGTCATTAGGTTCTCATAAGAGTACTTTAATTATAAAACATTATCTCTTTATCCATTATTTCGTCGAAGCTTCAAACTTATCATCAACGTTACTACGCTTTACTTTTGGTTGAAAAACTTTTCATCTGATTCAATTTATAGTAAGACCAGACATCAGCACTTCATCAACAATAGCTACATTAGAGGGACGAGATGTTGTAATACATTGCATCGTCATTGCAGCGAATCCCGCGGCTAATGTTACCTGGCGCAGTCCTACTGGCTTTGAAATATTAAGCGTAAACGGAACAATTCTCTTACCATCAGTCAATAGGAGACAACACGGAGAGTATATTTGCCTCGCATCGAATGGCGTTGGATCAGTTTCAAGTAAAGCGACATATTTAACAGTGAACTGTAAGTGTTAGACGCTACATATTGTTCATTGAAGTGTTATAGAATTTTAGAGCTTTTGACCTCAATCCAATAGCTCAGGAGGATTAAAAAATAGCCTATTATTGATAAATGCCGAGTTCTGTAAAGTTCTCTTCAAACATCTTGTATCATATTAGCTAACAAAGTAGTTTTTCAATCTATTACTATTCTATTGTATTATTTGTTATACAATGAAACTCCTCCTGTTTGAAATATTTTTGACTATATTGTAATTTCTAGTTTTTCATCTTCTTCATGCTCCTTTACTACACAGATGGTCCGGAATTCATGCAAAACAGCAAGGTGAGGTTACGATGCATAGGTGAAAATGTTTCAATAAATTGCAATGCTGTTGGCCGTCCAGCAGCTGATGTTTTCATATACCAAAATGGAACCCTTTTGAAGCAGAGCTTGAGCAATCTAAGTCATCATATTGCATTGGATTCTGAAGGCAAATTTGGAGCTTACACATGTGTTAGCAACAACACATTTGGCACAGTGAATGTTACAACTACGTTCAAGATGAAGCGTAAGATTCTAATTTTGTCACAAAGTCTTAAGCTCTTGAACTTTACGTATTTTTCTTGAATAAACTATGAATATCGATAGGTCTTGCTCTGTATATTATTCAAAGTGGGAATACTTCTGTGGATCTCTGTTATGCATATTCTCTTCTAAAGTAAAAACATATTTTTTCATTTCTGCGCAATCATTTTTCAGGAATTTCTATTTTTATGAGATGTTCAAGAAGACCTTAACCTGTTTCATAAAATTTTCTAGTTACCTGCTATGTAGCATAATTTATTTTAATGTTCTCTACAGAATAAACCTACAATATGCCTACATAATGTGAAAAGTGTACTCTTTTTGTTGATAGCTTGGCTTGCAAGATGTCTATCTTTGAGTGAAGGGAACTAAATTTATTGTTGCTTTCTTTCTGCTGTAAAGAAGTAAATGGACTTCACTTTTTTTCACTAAGATTAGTTAATTTAGCAATAGCACGTCATGTTTAATTGCCTTCTACTAGTGGCTCTCATATTACCAAGACCTCCCTTAGATCAACTGTATTCTAATGCTTTCAATGCATGCTATCAGGTTAAAAATGTCAATCAACCGTTATTGATGGGAAATTCCATTAATTAGTGAAAGTTTGAGGTCAAGGATTGTCATGCTTGTTTATGTTGTCTCAATACTTAATTTATAGCATCTGGTCCAGTCAAAAATGTTATCATGCATGTCAAAGACAGTAACATTAGAGTAACATGGCAGTTGCCTCAATGTAGTGCAAACATAAGAGAAATATTAGTCCAATATAGAGAGAAGGGACAGAGTAAGTGGCAATGGGAATTAAAAGCAGATACCATAGCTGATTCAGAGGTAATGATCACTGGACTAGAAAAAGGAATGGAGTATGAGGTACGTGTTGTTGTTGTCGATACCAATGGTGAGATTCATGAGATGGCAGAGAAAAAAGCAACAATAGAAGGTAAGTTTCCTATAAAGCATTCATATCAGCTCCTCTCATGTCACTTTTTTTGGAGCCATTCGATTTATCAGTATTCTCTTCTCAAGGTAACCTCCAGAGCAATATCTTAAGCTTCAATGCAATAGCATAGAAGTTGTCATTCCCAAGAATTTCTTTCGATGGAAGTGCGACCTTTTTACTAAATATTCTGGTGGTACTACAAAACTTAATCTGTAGACGAAAAAGCGGCAACATTTTTCGACATGCTTAAAGCGTTTCTTGTCTGATACTCATCAGAGTGTGAAATTTCAGATAGTGACCGAAAGGTTAACCAAATTAAATAGCCAGAAACGGTTACCAGTGATAGAATGTGTCTACTTGACACAAAGATGACCTATTAACCATTGTTTCCTTGAAGAGTCCCCAGGGCTGGCTCCAGGAAATTTTTGTAGGGGGGTGTAGGCTACAATGTACCGAGTAGAGTTAGATTTGACTGAGGGGCATTTTGCCCTTCAAAATTAGTGCGAAATTTTCATCGAAACAAAGGGGTTTCCGTGCGATGTCCGCTAAAACAATAGGATTTATAACAAAAGTGTACCAGATTTCTATGAAGTGATTTGCCCCTCTCAACAGAAAAATATTACAAAATTGAACCAAATGTGAACAAAGCTTAACACTAAAAGACTTCGTATTAGTTCAGCTAAAAATTTTGCTTGACGTAACTGAAATTGTATCTCGCCATTTGAACAATTGGCATTTGCATGTTCTTCAACTTCATCCTTAAGAGTACACGCATTTTTTTATAAGGAACCACTTTATAAGGAACCTACATGTAGAAGGCCGAAATATTTAAAGAACTTCTACTACTAAAAACGAAATCTCTAAGGAACTTTTCGATTTGAAAGATATGACACTGAGGAAAATGTAGATGAAAATGAAAGAGTTGATAATGTAAAAGACCGTATTTACGACCATGCTATCATAAATCGCAAGATACGTGCCTTCTACGATGATTGGCATACAGGTGAAATAATGTGGTACAACACCAAGCTAGCTGAATATCGAGTTCTGTTTGAAGATTCAAGCGAAATAGACATTGCGTGGTTTTGCTCCTCAGTTCTAGCCACAAGTAAAAGCAAAACTCAAAATTTTATGTTTTTCCTGTTTCTGTACTATTTTTATGGCACTTGATGTGGTGTGAAAATTAAGGAACTATTAAGGAACTTTTGGTACTACAATTTGCTGATTTGAGGTCTACAAATAAGGAACTTTAAGAACTAGGCCTTGAGGTAGGTTCCTTATAAAAAAAGCGTGTACAGTTCCAACAACTTCAAAAAATTTCGATGAAATTTTTTTCATTACTTTTGTGTATTTTATTAACTTTAAGGAATATCAAATCGAATTCTTCTATTTTTCAAATGTACCCAATTCCTAACGACATTTAGCAAGTTTAGGTTTGCGGAGAAGTCCTTTTTGCATGAATCAGCATCAAAGACTCCAGACGATCATGGAGCATTATGCTTCTCAACTTTGTTTTAACCAGTTTTAGTTTGCTAAATGACCGTTCATTTGAAGCCACAGTAACTGGTGCTGTTTGTAGGAAAGTATATGCCAAGTTGCTACTTGGGTATACGTTCTTACGGTTAAACACAAAGTTTGCCACTTCGCTGACCGACATGTTTCTCGCCAATTTCTTATGCAGGAAATCCTCTCTCAAGACACTCAGCTCTGCGATTAGACTACCACTTGAAACTTTTCCGTTCAATAAATGCTCCAGTTCTTCTGCTAGTTCCTCGCTGACATTACCCCAAGGAGGCAGCAAAGCGGTGAACGGTTTTATCTTCCCCATAATCTTGCTCCAGTTTTCTCTACAATCTACAATTATCTGATCAAGTACAGAAAAGATTTCTTTCGAGTAGAACGTCTCAAAGGAGAAAATTTCTTCATTGTCTCTGTTTTCATCAATTCTTTTTGAATTAATCTTCTTCTGTGATTCTTCTGAAATTCTTCTTCTGGATTTATTCCAATTTGTTTTGAAATGTCTATAGCAGCTTGAATCTCTTTTTCACATCATCTTCATTTCGAATCTTTATTAACGCCTCAGTTGTAGACAATACTAGCCCAAGTGCATCCAGTAAATTCAAGCCCTCTTCCTGACGTTGCACAACCAGTACCTTGCAGCGACGCATTATAAATCTCATGCTAGCCAAGCTGAAAAAAAAATCGAATTTCTTCATCTTTTTCAAAATTGCTTTGGCTTGATCCTGTGTATTTTTGTCGCCGTCAAGTTGCTTATCCGCTATCTTCTGGAGCAGCGAGAGAATTATTTTTAACGAGATCCATACACTGTCAATTGATTCTGACCTAGCAATCCAACGAGTTTGCGAAAGATTTCTCATCTTTAATGTCCCTTCGATTTTCTGTTGCTCTTTTTCCAGTGCTTCCGATCGTTTTGTGCTTCTTGAAAAGAATGTGTATAACGACTGCAGTATGTCAAACATCGATGATACTAGACTACTTGCTTCGCAGCTTCTTTCCACGAATGTATTCAACCTGTGAGCCTGATATGCGTTGTAAGGGATTTCCTTTTTGTGTGGAAAATCCTCCTGTATTTTCTCACTCAGTACTTTTTGGCATCCTTTGTACTTTCCAGACATACCTGCTGCAAAATCATAGGATTGGAAAAGCAACTTTTGTGACTCAATGTTGTACTCGTTGAGAGCTTTCAAAATTTCGGTTGCATGACCCTCTCCTGACTTGTCTTTAAGTATCCTCAGACAGAGCAAACGTTCTACCGGTTTGGCATTGACAACATATCTCACAATAATAGACAGTTGATCCTTGTTGCTTGTGTCAGGGGTAGTATCAGCCATTACTGAGAATGCTGGCACTTCTTCTAGCTCCCTGATGATACGAGTCCTTACTGCATCACCTAACAGCTTTATTAACTCGTTCTGGGTGCCTTTGCTCATATAAGTAACATGGTATGGTCGCATCCTTGTTTGGTTCTGCCAGTATACTAACATACTGCAATGTCGACTGATTAACTGCACAATCTCGAAGAAACTGCTGGTTTCTTCAGTGTCTCCGCGAAAAGGAAGGTCCTGCATAGCCATGGTGCGAACAACATCACAAAATATTAGCATAATTTTGGTGTTGAACATTGCGTCATCAGCTTCCTTAATAATTTCTCGGCGGCGAGATAGATCCAAAAGGGCATCAACGCTCTGACCTGGGTTAGTGAATCTTGCAAAATCACGCAATGCTTCTCTGTGACTTTGACTTGTGAAATGCTGTATCAGCTTGCCCTTCTTTTCTTTCCCAACACTCTTCATTTTGTGCCACTGCCTAACTCCATTAATAGTCCATGATGCATCTGCCGAGGGTCTTCCGACACCTTTTGGAAACAAGCAACATACATAGCAGAAGGCTGCATCATTTTCCACGCTATATTCAAGATGTGGGAAATCACTGAACCAGGTGCTTGAAAATTTATTTTGTTTTTCACTCTTAATTTGTTTATTGCTTGGATAAACTGCCAATCGTGGCTGGTAGGGACCCAGGTTAATAAGAAAATGACGTTGGTTATCTGATAAATCTTCTTTTCTTTTTCCAGGGTCGTGTTCTATTGGTGCTGCTGCTTCTCCTGGTTGTAAAAACCCTTTTTGCTTTTCAATTTTAAGTAAAAGTCGCTCCGCAGAATTTTTCAGATCATGACACTGGGTTTCGATATCTTTTGCAAACTCTTTTGCAGATACAGCAAACTCTTCAATATTCGGGGTACATGGTTTTGTCAGTAGATTCATCGTAAAATTCCCTCTTTGTTCCAAAGTGGATAGCATATGTTTGAGCTTTCCTGCACAGGTAATCCAATAATCATCATGCTCCTCAGATTTGTCATCGTTTTCAGAATTTTCAGCTTCACTGTCCTCTTTAACTGCACACTCTTCGGTAACGTTACTAGCATAAGAAGCTTGTCTTTCTATTTCAAAATGTATAGGCCCAATTTCTTCACTTTTGTCATCAGATATCTTTTCAACTGAAAATGAACAAGAAGGGTCCTTTTTTGCAATCGGGTTATCTTTCTTGCGTTTGGCTGCTTCGAATGGATTTCTTACTGCATCCGCTGTTTCATAAGGTACATGCTTGCCCTCATGTTTCTCTCTATTGTGTTGGAGGCGATAATCACTGTTGAACTGGGAACCACACCCTTTTGCCTTGCATCGTATTTTTACTTGTCTCCTTTTCATAGCAATGAATCATAGCCTGGCAAAAATAATTGTTCCAAAGTTCAGGATACACGATCATATTCGAATCATATTCGCATCATATTTTTGGTCAAAATGAAGTTTCATCATTGTCTATGATTGTGTAAACACCTAAGAATTTGCATCATAGTTGACTTTTTGGCTCTTCATAGTTGGAAAAAATTTATTAACTGAGATGAAAAATTTCCTACTGGCCATATTTTATCAAAGGATCCACCAAGTATCAAAGGACCCGCCTAGTTAAGTCTACAGAAAATCTGAGTCTTGAAATTGGAGGGTTGTTAAGAAAACTTGAGTACTGGAACTGGAATCATTTCAAACTTTGTTATAAAAAGTTATTTTCAGCAAAACGGTAAGGAAAAGTTGCGTAAATTTTAAATGAATTTAATCGCGCCGACATTCAAGTTTGTAGCTAGCTATTTCAGTTGGAAAATCAGTGGAAGCCCTTACAACAATTGTAGAAAATTACATCCATTACAACATTCTTAGAAAGTTACATTTAAAGCAGCTCATATTGACAAAAAGTGCATCATGTCTGAAAAGCCAGCCTATCTTTCCGGTGGCACCGTGGCCAGGAGGCCAGCAAGCCAGGAGGCCAGCAAGCCAGGAGGCCAGCAGGGGAACCATTACCTCCCCCGTTCAAAATATTCATTGGATTCGTCTGAAAATTAGTCGGTTTTCCTCACCTTTCCTGAAATTTTCAGCGAAGAAACCATTTTGTCGGAAATTCTTAGAACTTGCCCCCCGCCCCTCGAATCGAGTGCCGAGATGCAACTTTCATATCATTTCATTTCATAAATTTCTTTACAGTTTGTGTAGACTAAAAATAGTTATATAACTAATTAATACCAACATACTTGATTTACATGAAAAAACTGAGTAAAATTAAATAAAATAAGTATACAACTAATAAGTTTCTGCAGATGTTGCACGAGCAATGAGTGCCATTCTGCAGAAATTAATTATTTCTAATTATTTCGAGCAGTCAGCTGAATTATATAGGAATAGGAAAAAGAGCCTAAAATTTAATACTTCGATGCACAGCTGCCATGTTACAACTTGCAACAGGCCAAAAAGGCTTAGCATATTTGCTGGTAGCCTACGTACGTACTCGTATGTCTTCAATTCAGCAGTAGAATTACTCAATAATTTAAACAAACAAAAATGTTGAATTTTCTAGTTACCTGAAAAACTGAGAAGTTTTCTAAGATTCAGTAATAACATTAAATGTGTGAATACAGTTAAGCTCGAGCAGTCAAATTACGGTATCGTGACAAATGAATACCGTAATTCAGTTTTCTCTGTTTCTGCTAACGTCCTGCACATGTGCTTTCAGCATATTCACCACATGATAAATCGAACAATCAAGCGAACAATAGAATTACAGCAAAAGGAAATATTAACAACAACAACCAAAACAAACATCATCGGAATTAACAGAATGAAATGACGTCGTCGGTTGTTATGCAGTCTAGTCACAAGGTCCGGCCCATAGAACCTTCTAGAAGACCCGGCCGTACGAAAACTAAAAAGAACAATCCCAATATATTTGTGATTAATTTTTTGCATTGTAATGCACACAGTGCCGCATTTCAAACAAAAATTTTCAAAAAATTTACCGACCGAAAATTAGACTTTACCGACTGAATGGCCAGGATCAATCGCAGGGGGGTGTCACAACCCCCCCACCCCCATGGAACCGGCCCTGAGAGTCCCAATGAGAAAGCCACTCCTTTTCGTCTACACAATTCTAAGTATTGAGTGTAGGGCTTTGGTTACAGCTCTCATAAACAGGACAGATTTATAGCTACACGGAAATACGTTGCGGGCTTCGAGGATAAAATATCTTGAATCCAGATTTCAACTTCCTATGACTATGTTTTTCAACTTTTCTTGAGCTAGAGCATGCCACTGTGTACAAGTTGTATTGTAATCACAGAAATCAAGAAATAGTAAGAATTTCTTTGTTTCCTGGCATCAGAAACAATTGAGAAGAATAGATACAAATCAATGAGGATTTTAATGAATATCAGATTAATAAGTATATATAAATATAAATATAAATA
>WIPJ01001619.1:0-14182 GCA_018155075.1 Cassiopea andromeda
TACGCACTATGCAGAAGGTTCAGACAATAAAACGAGAGGTTAACCCTAATGGCGAACAATGTAAAGATTACCCACTCGGGAATCGGTATAGTCATCCGCAATTTAATTTCAAAGAACTACGATAGCGTTAGTATATTGTAGTGTGCACATAAGATTTTTCTTCTTATATTTGGAGTTGCACTATATATAGATTTTGCCAACCAGTCGCAGACATAAAAAAGAAACTTCTATGTCAATGTCTTTTGTAGAATAAGGCTTTTCAGCAACTACTGTCCTACTCTATTACTCATGTGAAAAGGGACTTTTGCTACCGCAGGTTATTCAGGTAAAGATCTTGAAACGATTTTTGAACATGCAAGCAATGTATATGTGTTATATGGACTATACCCCGCCACTTGAACAACTTGACCACAGGTCTCTTGTCGGCAAACTTCGGTTATTCAGGGTACAAGGTATTCGGCGTAGCAAAGAGCAACGTCCCCCAGATGCCATAGAATCGGCAAATTCTCTGCAATTTGGTCTATGAACGGCTAAATTTACGTTTTTCAAATAAGAAAGCAACTATGCAAGTTGTTTGCCAGAGCCTCATTGCTTTGGCAACATTTTATTACCAGCACCATTGTCGCCCGATCTTTCTTGACAAACCGCTACTGCCATGGGGAGTAGTACTTGTGGCCTTTCACAGTGGAATTAGATATGATTGGCAAAGATGCGGTGAAAGCAATAAAAGAAGCAGTACGCCATCAAGCTCAGGGGGAAGGGTATAGACATTCTGAGTAGGTGAACAAAGAGAGTTGAAAACCAGTCTGAATGTTAATTCTCTTCAAGCCAATTTGCCTGATTTCAATAGATGTTTTCCCAACTAAAGGAGGCTGCAGTCTTCTACCCGTCACACTTCTCCTACAGTTATGAGTGCAATGAATAGATAAAGTATATAAGAATGTAGAAATGATTAGCTGCTTCTCGATAAGCACCTAATGGGCATCGATTACTCCTTTTTGGGTTGCTAAAACTCTCCTCCACAGTGCAAGATAATTAGGAATAGAAATCTTTCCGCAAATTCCAGAACTGGGGTTCCAAGATCAATCTAGTTGGCTGATACTCTAGATAGGTAACTCTGTCGTGAATAGGGATTGGCGGGCCACATTCAGGGGTCACACATCCCTTTTGACAGTAGGCAGTCATACGGCATATGCCCTCATATTTGAAGAAAACTAAAATTTTGTAGTCACTATTGATAGACGATGCTGCGTAAGATATAGAGAAAGGTGACGCAAATGAAATTGACGTTATAAAGAGGTTGTTGATACTATAGATCCATATGCTGTTGATAAGGATGTTTTTCAGCTTAGATGGAGGGAAGGAAAGTTTTCTCAATTTAAGACGTCATTTTCTAGGCCAGTATGAACTTTTTATCATCCACTTACGTACTATCATTCGCCTTTCACATTATTTTATCTTTTAGTATTTGCTAATGCTTAAGTCATAGCTAAAAGATAATCCATCCTAGCTTACGTCTCTTATCTGGTATAGCAGTGTGTTAATTAGTGTCTTAACCCTCCTCTCCCAGTTTTTCAAGCTAACACTACCGTCAGCTTTGATAATACAGAATGTGAATGGAATCCTCCAACCTATTGTAACGGCATGGCTGTGCTGGGAGAAGCGTTCTCACTTCTGGGTGGATTCTAGTTACAAATATCTAATGTACTGGTTAGATGGTACTCTATGTTGACGTACCGATGTTCTGTGACGTCACATGAAAACACTTTATATCCTTACGGCTGCGAGGCTCTTCACTCTTTGAGTTTTGCTGGAAGGATGTGAGCAACTATGTAAATGATTAAATTCATTGAAGGGGTTAGCCTTTTGTAAAAATTTTTAAATGGAGAAGAGGAGAGGAACTGAGGCTTTGTGCCTCGAAAGCACCTAGCGGATCACGTCCTTTAAACTGTTCGGTCCTGTAGGAAATCATCATCAGCACTTTCAACATTATTCATCTGTCTCAATCTGGGAGGAATTCCTCTAGTGGGTCAAAGTTATGAGAGAGGAATAGGAAGTTACCATCATTGATTGCAAAAATACTAAAGAAATTGCGCTATTTTGGAGTATAAGCTAACTTCTAATGATATCAGCCAGTGTTGGTCTATACATGTATATCATCAGTTTACTTTAGTGTGGAGGGAATCTCTCTCTTTATATTTTATCAACGGAGAGAGTCGCCAGAAACTGATTGGAAGGCAAGGATCTATAAGATGTTTTACAAGATGACGTCCTTTTCAGTACTTTTATCGGTGTGACATGCTACAATTGCGATCATTTAAATAGAGCAATTAGCCGTATAGCATATATGCTTATGAAGATGAAACAGAAACTATAAAACATATTAAATTTTCACCCAGGGTTATTTTTGATGAAAAATAACCATTTATGTGTGGAGTATTTGAAGATAATATTAATTGTCAAATCAAGGACTTCTAATGGCATGCTAAACTTCTATTCCTCAAAAACTTCAATGTTTAAAACTAGCAAAATTGGTTTGGAATAATAAATATAGCGCAAGAAGTCCTTTTAAGAGAGTGATTTGTAAAATGTTACTAACAGTAAAAGTGGGCTTGTTACTAAGAGTAAAGATTGTAAAGACTTGTAATTGTGTAAAGATAAGAGATTAACGTAAGTCCATCCACTTCTATGCTCATTTAAAAATTTCAGAAATAGCACTTGATTTCAAATTCATGTATTGAGTTATTTACTGAAAAGTTATTGGCTTAATCCAATAGCGAAATTTACAAGCTGCGTGCTTTCTTGTGATGGTACATTATTAGCAAAAGGAGAATCTACTAACAATCATAGGAAGACTTGCAATATAAACCATGCCAAGAAAAGTGAATTATTAAATGATATAAAAACATGAGCTACAAATAAAGTGCATTAAAATGTTTGATATATTTTTAGAGTATGTGGCTAACTGCAATACATAGAAAGCATTTACTTCCAGGCTTATCTTAATGGAATAAAGCAAGAATTGCCTGGTAACTGCTATTGTTTATCAAAAGTGTTACTACAAACAAAATAATCAGCGTAGAAAAGCATTGCATACTTATTGGTGTTTACTAGTAAGTTATGAACAAAGAAGCACAATTTTCCAAATCGCAATGATTGAGGGACTAGAGATGCACATTAGAGTCGAAATTATCGCTAGCCTAGATCTACATGCTTCTTTTTAGCATTCAGATTTGAACTCAACTTCTAATTCAACGATATGAGCAATGCATCCTTATCAACTTCACATTTTCCTGTGACAGTTATCTTAGAATGCTAGGAATTACTAGCCAAGCAAGAGTAGTTTCTATTTGAGAAAGCACAAATTGTTCGGCTGATATTACTTGATTAAAAATCTGAAAACAAGTAAAGAGATAGCGAAACCTTTGCTCAACTGTAGCAATGTCCTATCTAAAAGTCAAAGATGGTCTATGCTGCTATTGTAAATGTCGCCAAAGAAATATGCCAGCTATTGGATATGTTGCTAGTATGTTATGTCAGACATACATTCAAGTTTCTATTAATTTAATAATGCTCACAGCTCAGGCTACTGCTTATTTTCTATTTCTAAGCCTCAAAAGTTATGTTGATTAATCATTTTGTAGCACCGCTTGTGTTGACTTGACTTTTATTCTTTCTCGTGGATTGTCTCAACACAATCTTAGAAGACTGGGCTCTTGAATAGACTATGGAACTCTTATAGAAGATTATGATAACACTTCGTTTAGTACATCAATAGTCTCCAGAAAATATCCTTTAGAAACTGGTCATTAAGTTTTGTAAATAGACGACCACACAAAGGCGTAATGCTTGCAAAGCTGTAGGGAGTTATATTCCTAAACTCTAAATTGTCATCAATTCATAAAAACTTTGATATACTCTCATGATAGATAAAATAATGATACTAAGTAATGCCATGTCCAATCAAAATGGAAGTTTTATGCTATATGTAGCTTCAAGTGTGTAAATAAATCTTTTGTAGTCTTGCCTGTTGAAGAAGAGAAATCTGTACTTCGTATTGCTAGTTGTCATGAGACAAAGACCCGCATACAGATTAAACTTCTCAATATCTCGTAGCTTATTGTACTCTTCTGAGCCAAAGAGATCCATGTGTGTGATATTCTTGACATCTAAAAAAGCGTATATTTTCATCAAATGTAAAGCATCACCACTAGCTGCATTCTTTTCATAGTTTGTATTCTTTGGTAAGAGATCATGCAATTGATGAAAATGTTAAGAGAGAGACGGGAAAGATAAAGATACAATGAGCAAGAATAGAGATGACATGAAGAAGTTACTTTTAAGCTTTGTTAGTATTTTTCATTGATTCATTAGAGTAAACTTAATTATTTATCATAAAATATCAGGTATAGAGTCGTTTCTCGAGGGCAAGGCAATTTTTCACGTAAGTAGAGAAACTGTTTCATTTTCATGAAAGTCTTTCCTGCTTATTACTTACTCGATTTTGGTAGCTCTCAATAATTACCAATAGATGCTGCTTATAATAAAGACTTGACTTGATTTCTTACTACATTACGATAAAGACTTGATTTACTTATTTAATAAATTATGTCATTCAAGACTTCATCACTAACAATAAATCAAATACAAAATTGTCTGTTTTTAAAATTCAATTTTTTCATTTACCTTTTAGGCGAAGTTTCACCAATGCCTCGACCTTGGATTCTGGAATGAATTTGAGTCTCTTCTGAGAGTTGCTAAGCATAATTTCTCCAAACACTGGATGATTAAATTGGGCTAAAATGAAGGATAAAGGCGTGATATTTCAGAAGGATGAACATCTTAGCTACAAAGCTAATCAATATGCATATAGTAAGTTAGTAATAGTACATTAATAATTTAGTCTCCATACATAGATATACAATGTAGATAAAGTTCTTTAGTTTGTCCTCGCAAAAACTCTATTTTTAGAATGTTTTGATTTTTACTTTAATTTTTGAAAGAGTACTTTCAAAATAGCTGGTTTTGACAAATTTCAGCTCGATATGACAAACAATGATTAAGATATAGACAATTGAATGCTGATATGGTTCCCATTAGATCACTGTATTTTTGCCTGGTTCTTAACATTTAGAACCAGAAGAAAAATGCAGAGATTTCGATTGTAAGTTTTCTGTCTTCAAGTGGCCGCGATCAGTCCATTTTGACAATATTCATCTAAAATTGTTAACACATCCCTAATTTGAGATGCACTTTCACTTCATGCTGTCAAAGTATCAAAATTATAAAGCTAGATTTTTGTGACGTCATCAATAATGGACCTATCTGCATACGGCGATGCAGGTTGCATTGAAATTTTGTTTTCATTTCATTATATGTTACAAAATATACAGGGTACAAATTTTAGCTAAAAAAACTGTTTTACAAGCTACCCTGCAAATAGCACTAAAAGAAAAACAATAAAAATACTAGCTAATTACTTTATATGCCTATATACAGTCTTACAAATAGAGTGACAACAAGCAAAAAAGTATTAGAAAATTTACGGAAAGAAATAACAGTAATTGTCAAAGTTGAAATTGGAAATTGACGTAATGAAAGAGGAGAAAGAGTAGGACATCTTTGTCTTTTCGTTGAAGTTACTTCAAAGATGTGCTCCCTTATAGAAAAAACAGTTTTGGTCGCATGCAGATATCCTTTTTGGGAAATTGAGGCCTGTTTGCTTTCCCCTTAGCTGCCTTACACTTGTATTAATAATCTCTTACACATTTTCGTCATGTATATAGGTGCAGAATTATTTAAGGACTTAAAAACGATCTTTCCTATTTTAATTTAAACTAGCTGTTTAGTGGTAACCAACTAACTTCTTATGTAACAACAACAATATAAATAATAATCTACTCATACCCCCAGTTGAGGTATGACCATATAAACTAAGAACAATTTATAAATGAATTGGGGCTCCACACACCAGCCAGTGGTATAACGGGAGTCCCATTTAAATTACAAAAAGAAAGTCAATAAGTATATCAAATCAATACAGCAACAGTAACAGAGCTGCAAATGTCATTATTTACTGGAGTTTAGTTTTCCGGTAGCTAAACATTTCAAGTAAGAACTTTGAAATATTGTTTTCAAGATGTCTAATTGATGATTTGTTCATCAATGTTTCAAACTTAGTCAAGGATGGATATTTATAGAAGTATTCAGGTATATACTTTTCTCTTATTCTTAATACGACTTTGCATTTCAAAGGAACGTGATATTCATTTCCAACTTCATTTGCTTTGCACATGTCACATTTTCTCTTTTCATAATCAATATTAGACCATCTTCCAGTTTCGACTGGCAATTTATGATTGGATGTTCTAAACTTGCATATTTGATTTGTAAGATGATAGGGAAGGTTAGTAAAATAATTTTGCGTTTGAAATGGCCCTTTCATCATTTTATATGTTTTTCCTTTATGTGATAAATTCATTTCACACTCCCATTGCTGTATAAATTTATCTCTAAGTACACTTTTAACTACATCAACTAACCTACTATAATTAGAAAACAATATAAATTCCGTATTATTGATATCTTTGATTTGTGGCAGTAAAGGCATATCAGACCGACTATTTGTGTCCCTTGTAGTGGCTCTGTTTTGTAATCTTTGTAGCTTGTCAAGGGTAGTGGTACCAAGCATCCCCTTACTGGAATACAATATCTAAAATAGGGCTCAACGAAGCTTTTATGAATATTTTGTATAGTTTCCAAATGGGAGAAAATTTTTGCCTAGCATGCCATCCCTATTCCTTTTGATACTTATTTACAGGTATTGGCAACGTGTTGGTTCCAGTTGAGATTTTGGTTTACTAAGACTCTTAAGTATTTGGCACCGGTGTGATGGCTCAGTTGGTAGAGCGTCTGCATCACACTCGGAAGGTCGATGGCTCGAGCCACGGCCGAGTCATACCAAAGACCCTTAAAATGGCACTCGCTGCCCTTCCCCTCTGGCACTCGAAAAGTGGGAAAGGAGTGGGGAAGTTAAACACGCGGAGCCACCAGTGGACCAGCCCCCCGCTGTAGCCCTCACTGCGCCCGCAGACGCATGGCCAAGGGCTATAGAAACGGAGATAGGCGCCGCCCCATGCGCCATTGGGCGCGGGAAGGACTTTTACTTTTTGACTTAAGTATTTGGCACTATCAAACAATTTCCTCTCATTATCCCCGATTTAGAAGCTGTCTTTAGTGGAAGTTTCCTGTTTTAGGTATTGGAGCCATTTTCTCGTACCTGTTAACATTCCCTTTGTTTTTAGTGCATTTACTGACAGCTTATCGCTTTCGAGCTAAATCTTGAGATCCTCAAGATCTTCATTAATAGCCTTGTTAATATCATCAACTGACCCATATGAGAACTAATCTGGTATCGTCGGCATCATAGTAACTTTGCAATTTTTAAATGAAGGTTATTACTACATAGGAAAAAGAGACGTGGCCTCAACAAGACCTTCGAGTAGCTCTGTATTTGGTACCCTCTAACTTAGGCAAAATAAAAACCATTCACCTTGCAGTATTATTTTCTATTACTAATGTATGATTGCAGCTATTTCAGCTCCTTGTCTAAAATTCTATAGTGACTAAGCTTTTATGGGATTATTTTGCCAAATGGATTTTTGAGGTGGATGAAGATGATCCTTGCTGTAATTTGATTTTTCACATGTGGAGCCCTTTTTAAAGATTGGTACAACACGAGTTATTTTCCAGGAATCTGAAAAGGTTCCCGTTGAGAGAGATAAATTGAATATTTCGCAAAGTGTGGGAGTTGAAATAGGTATACTAATTTTTAGAAGTTTTACCACTAGATACTCATATTCGGCATTCATTTTGCGTTCATTAACTTTTGCATCAAAGCAATCTGACAGGCAAGAGTAACAAGTGATATGTTCAAACTTACCGGTTTTCTTGATGAATACTGCTTTAAGTCCATTTCTTTTACAATCTGCTATTGCTTGCTTATGGCAACCATTCTCGACAATTCTATATCTCTTTGAAAACAAACTTCTAAATTTAATTTGAGCTGCGACAGAAACAACTTTTCCAACATCTGGGCCTCTTTTTGAATCCATCATTGAGTAGTGGTGTCCAGAACATGTTACAGTAGTGATCTTTTTCTGAAGAACTGATGACCAGCAATCAGCTGAACTTCCAATTCCTTTAATTTTTCTATAAAACTTGTCATTTGCTGCTTGGATGTACATGACATCACCTTGATAAACATACTATGAAGAAAGTGACAGAGTCAATTTATACATAAATGCCTTAATTGAAAACAAAAGGGTATACAGAATTACAATCTTTAACGTTGATACTTGCTGTGCACTTATGCCATTGCAGTTACTCCTCATAAAACAGGTAGAAGTAAACTGAGCAACAAAACATTATTGTATGAAAGAAACGCTGCGGCAGTTGCATAGTCAAAGTACTTGTTCAGATATGGAGCAGGTAGGCCTTCTTATGTCATTGTTTTAAAGCTTTGCTCTATAAACTTTCGTCTCCCAAACAAACGGGAAATACCTTCTTATTGATTTAACAATATTTTCCGACTTCCCGATGCTTATCTACTAACCTCAGCTTATTACTTTATAACGATTTTTGCCAATCTCTCTCTTATGATGCTCCTACTTCACCGTACTAAGCTATGGTCAGCCTATGATGCAGCGCAATGAAGTGTAAACTGAAAAATTATGGGGAAAACCAGCTGAAGATAACTTTAGAAAAAAAAACAATTTTCTTATGAGAACCTCTTTGATAACAGTTTGCTCTATTTTGTCTACGTTAACTAAAATCGATTGTTTTAACCAGTGTTAAAATTTGCCACGCATTTCAGGTTTACCAAATTCCCCGTCTATTCCAAGCAGTTACGATTTGCCAAGTTCCCATTTACACATTCTTCCTAACCTTTCACGAATTCCAAGCTTCCCTTCTACTTGAAAAGTGAGAGTAAATTGAAAGTCTAAGCCAATGCTCCCAGAGAGTTTGTTTTTTCTTGAAATTTTTAACCCAGCTAGAATACACATCAATGCACTATATGACTAATACATGCTGATACATACCCTTACGAATGTCAGACGAGAAGGGAACGCTTTAATTGCAGGGGAATTTTGTTTATACCTTCCACTAATACTTGTAAATACTGATTACTTTTGTAGACGACTTTTACTTCTGAGTTCTACTAATACAGATTCTTTGTTCATGGACGTCGGAGTGCATTTTGAGTGAGTGGGATAGGGACTAGCTGTGAGCTCATGTTGGGTGTGGTAGTGGGGTCAGGGGCAGAGCCCCTTAAAATATTTCAAGCACACCTTTAGATCTCAAAAATCCCCCTTTTGAGTGCCAAAGTACATCTTATCTTAGATAGGATACGATATCTATTGTACGATATCATACACTTGCAAAAAAGTGGGGAGGGGAGGGGGCTGCAGCTCCCAGCCCTCTGGCTCCAACATTCCTGTTGTTCTCTCCATATCAAACTAAAGCATTAGGCGCAAAATGTAAGCCAGAGTACCTTTCATGTATACAGAAACGCTGGAGAGAGGGAAAACATGAATAACATAGGTGTCCTAAAAGGGATGGGCCTCCATATCACCAGATTTACCCTGTTCTATTTTTCTGTCACAGCACCCCTGAGCAAAACATCTGAGTTTTGAAGTAAAAAGTCTTGTAGCTCTTACACTTGGTGGCAGCCATTCTTTGTGGCATCTAGATGCCATTGCTTGATCATTCAGTATCGATTCCATTATTTTCTTAATGTCAGGGATGCTTTGCTTTTTGGCATTGGCTTGTATAGCTAAAAACTCTTCAGTTCCTTCAATTGACAGCCCCCGTGTTTGGTCTTCATACTCTTCAAGAGGTATGCCAAGGTGCTTCGTTGCAATTCTTCTCAGAAATCCGTTCATTTGTTCCTGTAAAAAAATTCATCTTAATCTATATGCCTTGCGACTTTTTTCATTGCTTAACGAAAAACTGTCGATTATATACAGTATTGGTGTAGATTAAGAGAAAAAAAATCATTTAAAACCTAGAAGTATCATCGCTCTTTGCCTAATTACAGTTCCTGAGTAGTAGCCACAATTCTGTTTCAAAACTCTTTTCCTTCTTCTAGAAAACTTTTACTGAAAGACAATCATCTCAATGATCATTCTCAGCCCCATGGTCATAGAGGGCTACGTTTTCATTATGAGATAGCATCTTCTTATGCAATGAAGAGCAAAACATTGGAAGCAAACCTTGATATGAATTTCAGTTTCGTATTCTTCATCAAACATATCAATAAGAAGTTGAGAATTGTTCCTGCCAGTAGGAATCCATCTTACTGTGTCGATCATCACTACAAGAGCCACCTTTTGACCTGCTCCTTCTAGCAAAGATGCCATTTCCAGAGAGACAAGCCCACCAAATGAGTAACCCCCTAAGAAATACGGCCCGAAAGGTTGTACTTTCAACATCAAAGAAATGCATGCTTTTGCAATTCTTGTTACCGATCCAATATCTTCACCCATGTAAGCCATATTTTGGGAACCAAAAACATGCAACGAGAATATGTTCTAAAACAGACAGTGATTAATTATATTAGATGCATACTATTGCTTTGGGAAACAAATGAGACGGGATGATTTATCATATATTCAGCTATTAATAAAAATTATTAGGGTACACATAGCTCTACTTTTAAGAAGTTTCAAGTGATGATCATACTTTTTACTTACATACTAGCCCTTTCTCATTAACAAGGATGCCCTGAATGCATGCCCACCAACATATATCATGCTTTCTACTTCCTTAGCCTCTACTTTTAAGAGGCTGATATATTCAAAGCTCTACTATATAGATCATACAAAGATCACATTGAAAAATGAAAAATTTAGTAGCATGCAATACTTCTCATTATGGTAGGATAGTTTACTAATGTGCTTGAAAGAATTTAATAAAAAAGAAGAGCACTAAGTGACATTTCAAGCATGTGTTTTGTCCTATTTACGGCAAATTTGGCTGAGAGTGTCAATCTTTAAATGCTTAGACCTTCTCAAAAATGTCATTGTACTGCAGCATAGAGTAGATTGCAGTTTAGGATTATGTAATTGCTTAATAGGTTAAAATATCAATTGCAAAATAGCACAAAAGCTTTTTACTAAATGTGGACTTTAGTATACCTGATATTTCATGCCTATTGCGAAGGCTGAGAAGGAACCAGAGTATCTGTGGGAAGGGTGCACGAGAAATAGATTTGCTTGAGCACTGTCAGGCTTGTAAATTGCTGTTAGGTACTCCTTTGGAAGAACAAGGTTGTTCTCATCATCCTCTAAAATCACAACATTGCTTCAGTTCTGGTGCATTTCGTATGTCTTATAGATGAAGCAATTCCTCACTTTAAGCAAAAAGTACGGGGTGTTTTCTATATGACGTGTTTATACTTCACATGATGATTGGTCATGTATTATATTGTTTAAGGGCAAACAAATATTACAAGAAGGAGATCAATAGAACAAAAATTAGGGTGATTAATAAATGTCGATGATATTGTTTCAGTGGAAGAAAGGAAAATGGTGAAGTTGTAACCTTACTCCTGAATGTTCCCATTATTTAGGTAATGCATCTGTATCACCCAACAGATCAATAAGTCAATGCGTTTATCTCACTTGGCCGTGAAAAGTGTTTCTAAAGTGAATGCTTATATTGCTAAAGTTTTATTTTGCAGGAATAAACATTTATTTTAAAATATGAAATTCCCTATAGTGAAGATTTGACATGGGCTACCAATTGCATTATAATGTTACTTACTAACCTTGTTCTTTTAGGAGTGGTTCGTCTTCTCCATCTTTTTCGTCATCATCTTCTTCTTCTGCTTGCTTTGGCTTTATGAACTTATCATGCACTGCTTTGAGAAGGTCATCAGCCAATTTGTTTATTGTAGTTTCTGGTTGCATGAAATAAAATACCTGAAAGAGAAAATTAATGCACATGTCTTACTTATTTGAGTTTGTGAAACTCGTTTCAAGTGAATGAAGCGTTTGTACATAGTAATTTATTTTAACCTGCCTACTTCAGCAATGTAGACATTTGCTATGCTGTTCAAGATTATGAGTGAACGATTATGAATAACTACACTCTACGAGCTTGAAACAAATTATACGCATAAAATTTATCACACCCACCCACCATTTACAGTTACGTACTTCTGACTGACTCCAGTGTATTGTATTATAATGTAACATAGCGTAACGTAATGTAGTGTATTGTAATGTAATATAATTTTCTATATAATTTTTAGTTTAATTAAATTTATTCCTTGATGACGGTTAGGAGTGACTCGATAGCGAATGTTTTCCACCGCTAACCCAACATATTGAAACTCAAATTTGTTGTTGCTTGTTTGCTTTTAATTTTAGTTTTCATTATGATAGAAATTATAGATATAAATATATACAGCACATATTTAATTATATAGAAACACATGAAATATATATACATACATATATATATATATATACATATGAAGCATATATATATATAATATATATATATAATATATATATATATAATATATATGTATATATATATAAATACATTTATATTTATAAGTAAATATATATATATGTATAATTTTCGTATTTCTAAGTAAAATTATAATATATTGCACTAAAATTTGATGAGTATTTCAACTTTCTATGTCTACAATATACCTGAAAATTAATTTGGAGATCTTTCTCTACTTGATTCTTGATTGCAGTTGCACCAACCGAATCAATCCCATAAGTATACAAAGAGACATTGCAGTCTACTTCTTCAGCTGAGCCGCTAATCCATGCAGCGATCCATTCCTTGATGTATGTTGTGATTAACTCTAGTCTCCGTTCATTTGATGTCTCATTTAGGATCATTTGAAGAATGTCTCCTTTGGCCTTTTCAACTGTTGGTATTTCTTTCCAAATTTCATCATATATTATTGAATTTGCTTTTCTTGTTGGCAGATTATTGAGAAAAGTTTTCCAATCTATGTCACATATACATATATTACATCTCAGAGGCATGGTGGTCAATGTTATGTCCATCCACTGTATACCTAGAAATAGGAGCAGGTCGAGATTAGCAGAAATTTAGTTGTGCAGAAATTATATACTACATAAACATAGTATAAAAACAGAAAGATTCTTTTCCACACTAATTATTTTTAACTTTTCTCACTCTCGACTGTAGTCTACTAACGAACAAGAAAGAGATGGCAAAGTTTGGGACAGCAAAAATAAGGCCTATGCAGTTTTTAATCTAGCCGGAGAGTATTGTGAACCTCTAGTTTATGATGCTCAAGCTACAGCTTATATCTGAAGAGCATTTCATATCTATAATAGAGTGTTGTTCACGAAATTTTGAACATGTGCAACATTATTCTAACTACGACTTAAATGGCAATTGTTACTAACCTGTTGGAATGTCAAGCAAATGCAGCCCACTCTTTTCCAGCAGCATAGCAACATTCGTATTTCTAGCCAGCATTCCTGAACCACCCATTGCACCCCAGCAAACAGATAAGCATGGCTTACCAAGCACTTTCGAACGGTAATAAGCAAAACTGTTCATAAATGCATTAGCTGCAGCATACACAGTTTGTCCGCTGTTTCCTAATACACTTGTAATTGATGAATACAAAACAAAGAAGTCGACGTTGTCCCCTTCCTTCTTCAACATGTCATCTAGAAACATCGTTCCTAACGAGAAACAATAACAAGTCATGAATTCAGCCTTGTTTTCTTTTCTCCATTGTGCTTAGTTGGTTTTCGGATTTACTGTAAGATTAAGTACTGTAAGATTTACTGTAAGAATCTTTGTAAAAGTCATATTTTTGCTTTCCTCAACACAGTAACTGGATTGCTTAAATGCTCTATTACCTAAATATTAATGACTATTTTTAACTCTATTTATACATGACAAAGGTCAGTTGCAGAAAATTCATATGGCGATATTTTATATCCACCACGGTCTTTTCTTGGCAGTATTTTCTATTGGCCATTCTATTGACCATTAAAACAAAGCTTTATTCCCCTTCATATTAATACAATGTAGCATATTTATATATTTATGTATATATTTATATATATGAAATATGCTACATTGTATTAATATAAAAGGGAATAC
Organism: Cassiopea andromeda; assembly: GCA_018155075.1. NCBI lineage: Eukaryota > Metazoa > Cnidaria > Scyphozoa > Rhizostomeae > Cassiopeidae > Cassiopea > Cassiopea andromeda. The sequence goes on from WIPJ01001619.1 coordinate 14,179, forward strand.
ATAT
>WIPJ01001619.1:14515-43479 GCA_018155075.1 Cassiopea andromeda
TATATATATATATATATATATATTTATATATTTATATATATATACATATGTCAAAAAGGAAAAGGTGTGGGTCCTCCATCGTATTTTAACTCCAATTGTTGCATAAGACTTATCTCTTGAAATTCTCTGAGGGCCCACCTTTAGTGCTCCATATGTTTAGAGTCCCTTAGAAATTGCCTTTACCATGACCTACGTCGTTTTTCTTAGCAGGAAACTCTAGTTTGCACCTGGCATAAATCTGCATTCATATTCAGCCTGCTGACTTTGGAATGTTAAGCCACAAATAGTCCATTTCGGATAGAAAATCATGAGAACAAATTTCTCTAAAGTACTTTTTTTATGCAGAGCTGACACTCAGTAGAATCACATTTGAATTCTGGTGCATATTTTCATGGCTGGCAAAATCAACTCAAGTTACCTCTTAAGAATTTAGGATAACTAATAGCATTAATCACTGTATATGTTGCTAGCCAACAGGCTTACTATGGCAACTTTTAGCTTGAGGCCTTATTGTATTTTCCAGTAAATTCATTACTCTGTTGTAAAAACAACTGGCAAGAAGCGCGCCGCAGGAACTGTCACATATAAAATTACTTGAACAGTCGCGATAGATACAGGAATAGCCAAAATGTAAGCATTATAATTCATTACGTTACATGATAACATCAAATGGGAACTTTACAAATTCGACTAATAATTTTGCACCGAATTATAAGAGCTCAGAACCGGCAAAAATCATTCAAGAAGCCCTCCAAAGCAAAATTTGTCTCAGAGGCAGATGGAGTTGGGCATTTTGAACCTTAAGCGCTCCTGCATCATTGTTGTGGCCCAACTGGAGATGTGAAATGCATAAGGAGCGAAAATATTTCAAAGGAGTGCAGGATCAAATATGTAATAATATAGAGGGAATGCAATTGAAATAAACCTTGCAACTTTGGTGCCATTACTTTTCTGTAGTTTTCTCTATCGACATCTTGGAATAGCTTGTCATCTAGTACTGCAGCACTATTAACGATTCCAGCTAATTTTGGAGATTGTTGCAGCTCATGTCTCAATGTCTGGATGCCTTCTTGCGTGCTAGCATCTGCCTTGACATATTTAATCTTTGATCCATATGTTTTTTCAAATTTCCTGAAATCATCAGCTGTCTCTGGTGACAAATCTGACCTCCCAACTGGAATAACAGTGCCAGCTCCTGATAAGAAGTTGAAAATTTGACTGTTGCCAAAATCAATTACAAATAGTTGTTTTCATCTTATCTCTGAAGAAGCATTATGTTCAACGGAATGAATAAAGATTTAGGTTAGAGAAAAGATTGTATTTCTAAGTTAAGTAGGCAATCTAATCAGATGTGTCTGTTTGGATGGCAATCTACCAGTAGTCAGGCAATAAGTGTGCAACCTTCAAAGTAGGAGAATTGCAGCTGTATCATTTTGCACTACCTTCAACCATTACCATCAATGGTATACATTCGTTTCACCGTCCTATGTTTTACTAAGTACTTATTTCCAGCCAGGATGACTTAATGAATGCTATGAGAGGATTCTGCTAGACACTACTTGTTTATAGGCGAATGAATTCAAGATGCAAAGCAGCTAAGACAGAGGAAGTAACAGAAATGTGGTGCTAATGCTAAGCAATATGACAACTATTTCTTTTGCGCTGTAATCCCACATTCATAAAATTTTCAAAGTACTTTTCATAGGAAGTCAAAAACTGGTTAGTAGAAAGGGTTTTCAGCCCAATTGACAATAATATTGAAACAAAGCAAGCAAAATTTGATTTGAAAAAAGGTTCTTGAAGCTAATGCAAGAAGGATAGCTGCTATTTCTTATGACTGCATAAAAAACCAAGCAAATACTGCTCTCAATAGAGCCAATGAAATTACACGTTTCCTAGTAAAGGATTGATAGTGTTGATATAATTTTAAAAATTTATTGATTTTGGTAAATCTGAATGCTAAAAATCCGCATTTTCCAAGCTGGCTTGTTGCATTCTTCTTTGCACCTTTTCTAGTACGTAAATTTGAGCATTGTCGAAGGGACTTGTGCATTATTGTAAAATGTATAATTTCAAATGCGCACGAATTCTATTGCATCATAAAGTTTAAAATAAATAAGCAATGGAAATTCATCACATTTCCATTATAAAGTTGCTATTTTCTTTATTTTACCTCTTGAGGCCATCCAGACAACAGTGTTAAATCCAAGCCCTTTTGAGCCTCCAATAACAACATAGCTGCGGTCTTCCTTCAATCCTTGAACATCCATTGACGGTGGATAGCAAATGATGGCATCATTCTCTGTTGTCACCAATTTGATGCAATCGTAAAGAGGAACCTCCTCACCAACAGTGTGAGCACTCTTAGAATTACAGATTTCTGAGATGGCGAAAATCTTTTGGATTTTTATGTCTGAAGCAACTTTTCTGACAATACGATTAGCTAATAGAGCATATGCCGAGCTCAAAAACTCCTCGGCAGTTACATCTGCTTCAAGAATTTTGAAATTAAGAACCGTGATCATCTTCTTTATCTCACAACGTGCTAATGATGACTGCTGCTCATTATTTATAATCATTGCGATTCCATCTAAATGTAAAGATTAAGTTGACTTTATAATTGATTTTGAATAGATGGTGTCTACAAAGCATTTAGAAAAAAGAAGTCTCATCAATGAAGAGCTCTGCAAGTATCTAATGTAGCTCAAATTTTTCTAGGCCAAGAGCTTCACCTTTGCTTAACTACACATACATAAACTTGCAAAGCTAGGCCTTTTACGGTGTTTGCTGATGTTGTAAGCCTAGCGTAATACAATGCAATAAAGTGCTTGTATTGATTTGGTAAAATCAGTAGCAAAAGAGAATTCAGCTTAATTGGCTTATTTCTGCCTAAGGACTAGATATTCAAATGCAATTTCTTGCGGTACATTAGTGTTAATGAAAGCACTATTCCTGTAATTCTAAAAGTGCTTCTAAGTAATAGTATTCTTGAGATAAAACGCCTATATAAAATTACTAAAATAATTTACGTTTGGTAGATACAACAGGTTCATAACATTAGAGCTTATTTAGCATTTCTAGCCACAGTGCAAAGGTCTACGATAGAGAATATGCAAAAGTCTTCTTATTTGTAGGTCGATTAGGATACGTTACATGTTCTTTGTATTGGTCTGTTACCTTGTAATGAACTTGGCTTCCATATAAATAGTAGGTGGGATACTTTGGTTGTTAATTAATCACTTTCTTGTATGGCACTGTTTCAAAGCTAATGACTAAAGTTTAGAGTGTGCCCTAAGACATTGATGACATTACCTTTTTTGAGAGCGCCGATCAACGCTGCTTGATCGATAGGATGCATGTTTGAAGACAATATGATACAATCAAACGTATTTGCATATTCACTACTTCCTCTCATATGATGAGCTGCAATTTTTGCCAGCATAGAGCCATTTTCATCTTCTTTCTCCGATATTTCATCTTCATATATAACATCCAATCCTTTCCAATTCACAATTTTACTAATGACCAAGCTCAGACCTCTATTACAGGCAGTACTGTATATGAAAACCTTCTCTATTGTGTTAGAAATGTCCAGTATCTTTGAGACTGCATGGTATGCTAGAGTCATGTGTCCTAAACAGAAAACAGCATTTTATTAATAGCCTTAAGTTTCAATGCTCTAAAAACATTTAATAAACGTATACAGGAATTGAAATCGATTGTGTTGACGTATTAAAATTTTGCTTTTGTGTATATCGGTAAGTTTGGTGATTGAGGAAGCTGAAAGTTCAAACGCTAAAAGTTCAAAAAAAGCTGAACACAAAATCTTCATTGTTTTTTTATTAGAAAGAACTCAAACCTTATTAGAGAAAATCCCCTACATAGAAACTTATGATTTGGAATAACTCTGATCAATTTCCAATGTAAGGAGATACTTTCAGCAATTGAAGTGTAATTTCTCAAAGCACAGACCAATACAGATGTAGTAAACAGGATAGTATGGAAACATAATGATACCATGACTAACCACGAGTATCATTATGTTAAAAAACATTGCTTTTAGTCTTTTTGGTAAAGAGCACATGTGTGACCCTTCCATTCCCCACTTTCTATGCATTGTCTTTGGAAGATCAATGAAAGGGGTTGATTGGCAAACTGCCAGAAGTTTTTCCAAATGGATGAAAAATGAACTATAAATAAGAAACTAACTAGAACATTAGGCTGAAAAGATTCTGAGCAATTAAAATTAGAAAATCCTATTTTAGGCTGTAGGCTTTACATAAATGAAGATTCTTGTGAGAGGATTTTTACCACATTCAACTAGACAGCTTCAAATTAATCAACTGTACCATCAAGGTAAAACATTACGTTATTATGGGGGAAAAGTGATTACTTGTATGATAACTGAATCGTTACCTATTGTGATGACAGACATTTCGGGATTAAGGTCCAGCGGCTTCTTGATTGCTATATTTGAGGGTATTAGCACTTGACTGCGAACCCACTTGCTGTTGTACAGAGTTATAATTTCATCACCAATATGGAATCCTGTTCCATCTGCAGCATCAACAACAACACCATATGCGCACTGTAGCAAGCTCTTCGAATTAGGCGACTTGATATTCTCCAGAAGTAGTTTCGATGAACCAGCTGGGAATGAAACATATTTGATGTCTACAGCTATGTGATTGTGTGGAAGAGACCGCATCCCTTGCAAGTCCTTCTTAACGCAAAACTTTTGCTCGGATTCCATCCACGACAAGTAGAAATTGGAATTCTGCCTCAATGGGCTTCCTTGAAAACTGTTCATCTTCAGAAACAAACATATGAATGTAAAACGGTAAAGTGTAAAGACAGCAGATAATTCATATAATATTGTACATATCAACAGAACCTTAATGGAGCTTAGTGCAGATTTCGTTTAGCAGGAAAGAAAGAGAATTGATTAGATCTAATTTTGAAGCAGTTTACTGCACTACTAACTAACTTTCTGTTCTACCACAGTAACATTGCATACCTTAGAATCTGTTACTTTTAATCTTTGCAACAGGGGCTGATGAACAGTTGAACGTGCAATAACCAATCCCTCTTCTATAGAACGGAGATTTAGAGAAAGTAGAGCTTTCTTTACTTCAGCATCAGATGGTATTTTTCCAAAGTCAATTGGAATAAGAGGAATACCAGTTTCGAGATTCACTGCTCTTGCCATTCCGAGAACGGTTGCAGCCCATGGCATAGGGAAATCCACTTCTAAGTTGTCTCTGAATCCAAATGATTGACAAGTGAATGCAACGAGTTTACTGCCTTCCATTTCACCCTTACTTAGAACTTTAAGAATCTCTAGGTTTGATTCAAAACTTAGCCAATTTGCCGTCATGCTCAATTCTTCCAGTACTGAGCACGCATTCACCGCTAGCGGAAGGAGATTTATTACTAGGATCTTGCTGCTGCCTGCATCATTGACATTCACTTTCTGAGAAATTTCTTTTTGAAATTCTGCAACATTGTCACCTCCAGCTATGCTATGTAAGTCAATATATTCGTCGGGAATCCCAATTTCAGCAAGGCCAGTCGTAACAGAAGCAAGGGTTGACATGTTCTTGAAGCTAATGATTATGATCTTCTCGTATTCATGAAGATTTTCATTATCATCTGTTGCTAACGTAGGATACCAATTCATCTCATACATGCTTGTTTCCATTGATGGTAGTCTTTGTGACAGAGACATCTCTTTAACCTTAAAGTTAGTAATGGTAATGGTCATAATTGTATAGCTACATGATCTCTCGATAAGCTATGTTAAAAGCTATATTGCTATACAGTTTAAAGCAAGATCAAAATTCCGCAGTTTATCATTCCCAGAAAAGAGCATTGCAAGATATATCCTCAAATCAGAACATTTAAGCTCATTGAAGATAACTGTTTCGTCTAATGTAGAGAACTCATCTATTGTTTTTCCTGAAAAATTTTGCTTCTCATCAGCTATATGAAGAACAATTATAGGACAAAATTCTCTTCAGTGGAAGTTTCAAGGCATTATATCAACAAAAATCCAGAAAATAATGTGAAAATGGAATTGCAAAAATTGCAAGCGTTCTTGTAGCAGCTTGAATCTAATTAAAATTGAACCTACTGCTTCATAATGACACTAAATCAAACAAGAATGTTATGATAAGAATTAAGTATGCCGTACCCTAAAGCTTTGCAGTAGTAAAATAACATTGGCACAGTCATCTAGCAGCTTCACGTCACATGTATCAATTGCCACAGAACTGACTTCTGCGAATGCATAAAGATACTTGAACTGTCTTCTTATCGGATTTAACCGAATATTGTCGATGCCTAAAGTGAAAAAGACATCATGCTAGTCTACATTGAAAGCTTTATACTCAAAAGCTATGCAGGCGTCAATCTCGACAACAGAGAGATATAAAAAGTTGCCTGGACCAATCGAAATGCATAGTAGTTTAGCACATTGGAAATGTGATTAGCTCGACTTGACTAAAAATATGGTGGATGACAAACCAATGGGTATAACATTTCTCTCAGGATCCGTGGAGCCAATCGCAATACATGTCTGCAAACTAGCGTCGATGATGCAAGGATGTATAACGTACATCGAGAGCTCTTCGGCAATTGCATTTGGGATTGCCATTCTTACTAGCGCTTTGCTTTTGGCAGACCAGGCATATTCGATGAGGCTGAAGCACTCTCCAAACTGAAATCCAGATTTACCAGCCAAATCTTTAAATGCTTCAGCATTAAACTCTTGGTCAATTTTGCCAAAATTTAAAGACGTTAAAAGAAATCGATCCTCTGAAACAGGCAACACTTTTTTTACCACTCTTTCTTCTTTTGGGTTGGCAGGATCTCTTTCAGGACATTGCGATTCAATTAAATCATTGGATTCAGTAGTGCTAGAGTCTGAGTTAATGCTGGATGTCTCCTGGGAAGTGCTGTTGAGAGCTTCCTTGCAATTTTTCTCACAGTTTACTGTTTACAAAGAGAAAGAAAGGAAGATTCAGTGATCAAGATCAAATACTCAAAATTCTAACATCAAATTACAATGATTATGTTAGGAGCAATTTTGCACTTTTGCTGTTTGATACTCCAGACAGCTTAGTATAAAGCTTAGTATAATATTACAGTACTTCTAGAACAAGAAATATTTTTGCGAAAGATCCAAAAACGTACAAGCTTCTGAAAGAGTAAACACTTCCTCGTTCCCGTTGCTTTCAAATGATCCAATAATGGCCGATGACAGAATTTTATCTCCTTGGTCTGTGACATGAGCTATTGTAAAGTTATGCCATTCGTCTTGACCTGACGCCTCTTTCGTGCACTCAACTGTTCGCACAAGGTGATCATGCAAGGGTAAAATGTTGTTGAACTTTAAGTCTTTTATAATTGTTGGCTCGGGTCTTGTTCCTTTTATTGCTGCTTCTAATGCAAACTCAACATAACAAGCACCAGGCAGAATCACTCCTAAAAAGTTGAGATGATATGACTAGATAGCTTGAAGACGTAAAATTAGGAGTAAATCTTGAAAGTGCTTAAAAGATATTTAATTCACAGAACAACAGTCTGGCTTATTTCAAATAAGTTCAAACAACTTATTTGGATATGTTTACCGGATGCCTTCATAACATGATCATTTAGGTATTTGAAACGGTGCAAATCGACTTCATTCTTCCACATCAACCTCTGGCTGCTTACAAATGTAGGGATGCCTATCAACTGCATTGTCTTCATTGGTACTTTGTACTCATCCTCTACCCACAAATCTGTCTCCTGCCACGGATATAAAGGATAGCGCAAAAATCTTCCTGCCGTTTGGTTCTGTAAACTGTTAATAGATATAGGATATCCAATGGTGAACAACTGACCAATGCAACAAGCGTACAAATATTGTAGCCGCTCCGCCTCTTTCTTTGCAGGTAAAGCCTAAACAGATAAAAAGTGTATAATGAAAGATTTTCAAAATGTTCCCTTCTGTAGCTTTAAAATGCATTAGTGCAACAATACACTAGTTTATATCTAATTGATGCGTCATTAAATTCATGATCAATTCTTTTGCTACCATCAACGTTTTCTGATTATTTAGGTATTTATTGAAATTTTTGGCAAATAGAAGTTTTTTAATAAATCCTTCCTTCATTAGGTTCCCTTCGATAGAGTTTCTATACTCTGCAAAAGCACTCTATAACAAGATATCAGCAGAATGTATGTCATTATCTATTAATTTCTTGTAAACTTCTTGCATTTAATAAAGCTGTACTTTAGCTTTGCACTTCAGCAACTTATCAAGCTAAAGACATTTTTGTTAGTATTTCACCTGTATAGTTGTTATGTCTTCAATTTGTGCTTGCTTTGCTATTGAATTCAAATAATGAGATAACACTGGCCTTGGGCTAATCTCAACAAATACACGGATCCCATGTGATAAAATCTGCATGACACATTCATTGAATTGAACTGGGTTTCTTAAGTTCCTCCACCAGTATTCTTTGCTAAGCTCAGATGAGCCCATTTCTCTGCCTTCTGTTGTAGATACAAAGCGAATTTTGGCTGGTTTGTGTTTGATGTTTGCTTTTGCAATCTCTTTAATGAACTCTTCTTTAATAATATCCATGTGATGGCTATGAAATGCTTTGTGAGTCGCTAGTTTCCTCCAAAACACATCTTTCATCTCTTCTTTGATGTACCTATCCACTTTTTCTATGGCATCTATATCACCAGATATTGTGATACTGTGTTTATCATTTTCTGCTGCTATGCATATCTGTTCTTCAACTGATAGCTGCTGTAGGATGGCTGTTACATCTTTCACCGACAATCCTAGTAGAAAACAAATTGATAACTATGTAGAAAAATGGATACTTGTTGAAATAGTTTCTGTAAATTGAACAATGATTAGCATCTAATGAACAAGGATATTACATGGAATGGAGAGCTATTTTCAGCAAGCAAAATGCTATGGTCATCATTTCTTTCATTGCTCTTATAGTGCAAACAGCACTATATAAATATTATTATATATGTATATATATACTCATTTATATACATACGTATATATATATATATATTTATATCTACGTATGTATATATATATATATATATATTTATATCTACGTATGTATATATATATATATATATATATATATTTATATCTACGTATGTATATATATGTATGTATATATATATATATATTGCATATATATTTATATTTATATGTATTTAGAAATGTAGTAAAACATTTACTGACTATGCATTGATGCTTGTTTGCTTCAATATATGAAATAGAATTAATTGAGTAACCTATTGCTGCCATTGCTCCTTCTGATTCACATTTATCCTGTAAAGATGCTCTCGCTAGAATTATCTGTACTGCCTTCTTTGGTGTTAATATTCCAGCAACGCAGGCAGCTGTGATATCGCCAAGACTGTGTCCACAAACAGCAAGCGGTTCAATCGAGGCAGCATTGATGAGAAATTTTGATACAGCATATTGCAATGCAAATATCGATAACTGTACAGTTACCAAACAATCCTGTTGATCAGAACTTTCTTCCTCTGCAGTAAGGTAAGCCAGCAAGCATTTCTTATGTCCATGCTTTCTTGCCAACTTGTTTATTCTCTTTATTTCTTTATATAATCTCGGCTCCTTAATTAAGTCACCAGCCATCCCAAGCCACTGTGAGCCTTGGCCTCCAAATATAAATGCAACAGACGAGCCAAACTTTTTTGTCCTCCCAAGAGAAAAACCAGCATTATTTTTGTTGCAATCATCTGCAAAAACCTTTAACAGTTCTGAGAATTTCTTTAAGGATTCAGAAGCTACTGCAAGTCTAACATTATGAGTCGTGCGTCTTTCATTGAGTGTATAGCATACGTCGGACATGCTCTGTTTGTCATCTTCAAGAGATTGCACCCATTTACTAAATTCTTTTGCTGAATCAACCATCCCAGATAGAGATCTTGCTGACAAAGTAAAAAGTCTCAATTTCTGATCATTTTCCATTGAATTTGGGCTATCTTTGACTGATCTAAAGGAATCCAATTTCATAGGCTCTTTTACTATCAAATGTGCATTGCTGCCACCATAGCCAAAAGAATTTACTGCTGCCAGTTTTGTCTCTCCCTTTTGTACTGGCCATTCTATGCATTTGGTTGGAATCGAAAGACCTCTTTCTTCAATGTCCAGTCGAATAGCTTGGCTTTCTATTCCAACTGTTGGGTATATTCTGTTATTCTCCATCATTAAGCAAACTTTTGCAACTCCTGCTAAACCAGCAGATGACTCGGTGTGATTTATGTTTGATTTGACACTACCTGAAAATATTTTAATCTGACCAATTATAACATTCAAGTTATGCACAATTCAACAAAGAGCAAGGTGTCAATAAGCATTTTTGTATCTACTTTAACAACCTGAATCTTTCTTTTCTAATAGTCTATTTCATAATTTAACTTAAGAAGTGCGAATTGTGCTATCTAAGTTCATTTTGTTGGTGTGTACGCATGCGCAAGATTTCTTTACAATTCTGGATCTTTCTAGGCTACTTCCACACTCTTGTAGAAAAGAATTTTCCAGTGCAAAATAAAAGGAGAGAAGAAAATAAGAACTGATACTTAAAGCACCCACCAATCATGACAGGATTGTTTTGATCTCTGCACTTTCCATACACCTCACCAACAGATTTTGTTTCAATCATGTCCCCTATTATTGTTCCTGTACCATGCATCTCGACAAACTGGAGCTTTCTAGGATCAACATTTGCTTGTTGTAGCACAGTCTGCATAAGATCTCGTTGTAAATCGGCACTTGGGGCTGTGATTGGTGCAGCACTTTGACCATCATTATTAGTTCCCCACCCAAGAATTTCTGCATATGGCTTGTCTTTCACACTTACTAGGTCACTTGCTTTAAGGATGAGGGCAAGGATTGCTTCACCACGACCATATCCATCAGCTCTCTCATCAAAGACTTTGCATTTGCCATCTGGGGCCAGCATGTTTGCTCTACAAATTGTTGTTTGCTTTCTCGGGCAGAGAATTAGATTTGCAGCTGCCACAATTGCCACATCAACAATTCTTTTCTCTAAGTGGTCACATGCAACACTCATTGCTGTCAAAGATGAGGAGCAGGCTGTGTCAATTGCAACGCTTGGTCCAGTTAAATTTAATGAAAATGAGATTCTGTTTGCAGCTATTGAGAATGCTGTCCCGGTGCTTGCAAACTGATCTATTTTCAGCAACTTATCATCCCTTAATACGACTGAACTGTAGTCCAGATTCATGATACCTACGTAAACACCTGTGGTACACTGCTGGATTTCATCAAGAGTTATCCCTGCATCTTCGGTGGCTTCATACACCCCTTGCAAAAGCATTCTTTGTTGGGGATCCATACTCTTCGCCTCTGTTGCTGAAATACCGAAAAACTGATGGTCGAATTTATCAATATTCTCTAGGTAAGAGCCACTAGAAACATACAGCTTCCCAGCAACTGGCCTCGATGGATGAAAACTATCATCAAAATATCTTTTTCTTGCATACCGATCCTCAGGATATTCTGTTGCTGTGTTTCCACATTTGGTAAGCAATTCACGGAATTGATTCTTGTTAGCAGCTGTTGGTAGTCTGGCAGAAATTCCCAAAATTGATATCGATAGATTTTCAGCTCGCTTATTTCCTCTCCTTATGAATTTTAGAAAGAGTTTTTTGACCATCTGAAGCGGGGAAAGTAGGACTGTGTCACTTGGTATCGCTTTGTTTTGAAAGACAATATAACGTGAGAAAATTGACAGCAGAACAGGTAGTAGTACAAATCCATTGTATAGACCAAAGACTATGATACCGAGAAACATCTTGAAAAAGATCTAAAATAAAGTACACAGGAACATTAGATGCTATAAGAAATGAGAAGATTTGAAAAAAATGGCAAAGTCAGCATATCTGTGATTCAAGCATGAGGCAAAACCAAAGAAATAGTAGGACTAGAAGGCGCACTCTACTGTTCTTTCTCTCAAATGACTGGCCAAGCATGTAGAGGCAAGATGGCGGAGACATGATGGCAAAAGGAAAATTAAGCTAGACACTGAAATCTGTCCAAATGTAGCTTATTGCATTATTTCTATGATTATGCATTATGATTATGATTATGCATTATGATCATCATCATCATCATCAGCATCATCATCATCATCATCATCATCATCATCTTCGTGCTCGTCGTCATCATCCTATTTACAATTGGTAATTTTTCTATTTTGCTAAGAAAGAAGCTAGGTACGGCCAAATAATGCTAAAATTGAAAAAGATATAATAAAAAATAATCAGCAGATACAACATAATCCAAAAAACCTAAATCTTTAATAAATGCTGTGCACAATTTGCAGTTGCATTATATCCTACTGTTTTATTTTTCTCTTAAATTCTTGCAAGGTGTCAGCAGGGAATAAAATAATTGGCTCAAATTGGGTGGTCGAAGAAGGGCAAAGTTCTATGACTGAAATTTCAATTGACCTTTGCACAACTCCTGTACCTATAAAAGGGTTTGGTAATTTATGGGATTGATAGTGCGTGCCTGAAATACAATTTCAGAAATCTTTAGAGTGTACCCCAATAATAAATGCAAATTAATCATCTATGATGGGATTTATGCTTCGTATGTAAGGCTTGAAATGTGATAGGAAATGAGCAATTCCGTTAAAATGGAGATAGAATGGAGGTCTGGAAGCTGAGTCCCAAAACAGCTTTTGCTGGCAACGCCCTTCAGACTAATTGCAAGTGTAGTGTATGGCCTTTCTACTTAAAGCTGGTATTCCCAACATTGTGAATTCACCTACAAAGGTGCAATTTTCAAGTCGACGAATTGTCATCAAGTCCAAGTGTGGTATATGGCTTTCCAGCTAAAGTTATCAGGACTAGCATTGTAATTTCATCTAAAAAGCAACCTCATCGAGTCAATAAATTCCAAGTGTAGTAAGTGATTTTCCAACTGCAATCGCATTTTCCAAGCATTTGAGGGGTTTGACGCACCCCTGGCCCCCCGCTCTTTACCTACCTGGGTGTCAGCATATCTTAAAACTTTATGCAACTATGTGTTCTTGTCAAAAAGACAGGATTTGCTCTTCAGCAAATAGCTGCTCTGCTAATTGGCTTGTTGTCATGTTGCGGTTAGAAAGATTCATTAAATGCATTCAATAATGCTCAATATCAATTTCACAAATAAGCATGAAGTGCGCTCATCTACTTCTGTCCAGGAGCTACTAAACCTTTGCAAACTTTGAAATTGCTTTCAAACTCTTTCATTGTCAATGGAAGTATAGCGTCATATTCATCTCTCATAGAATTTAACCTGTAGCAAATTTTTCCATATGATATGAGATAAGAAGATTCCTATTTTGTTTAATGCTCTCTTTAATCATGTATTTTTTATGGGCTTGAGAAGAATAAATGATGCAATATCACTAAAGTCTTAAGGTATAAGGTTTATGTCAAATACCTGGAAGATGGCCGTCTTTGCGAATCCTGTTAACGACATTCCCAAAAAGGTGCTGATTCCTCCCATAAGAACGCTTCCTCCAACATTTTCCAAGGATTCAATTATGCGACCATCGACTGTTGCAGCAGTTGAAGTTACAAACGAGTGAGCTATGTGAGTGCTATAATCAACAGTAAACCCAATCGCCATAATTATATTTATCATTGATATTGCATTCAAGCTAACCTCCCAAAAGTACATCAGGCCGAACAGTTCTAGAACTAGCATAAGGAATCCTATAACTACAAAGAAGATTACTAGAGGATGGATGCAAAAGGGAATTAACATTATAGAAATGACGAAGCATATAATTAAAAGATTGTCTCGTACTTCCTTCGTAACAATGGCATACTGTTCAAAATAAATGAATGGATCAGCTGCTGCGGTACAGGGCAGTGGTGAGTACCTCTTTAAATGCTCTCTCAATGTTAACATTGCATCTTTTTGGAACGTGGATTTTCCATTGTCCTTGAGAAAGACGATTACACGACTTGCTACTATTTCACCCTTTTTATCTCTAATTATATCTTTATTGTGCTGACTATATGCTGGAACTGCCAGAAAAAAGTTAACTACCTTTTGGAAGAACTCACCATCTGCATCAAAGTTAAACTGACTAACTAGATCATTGAAGTAGAAGGTCCACGTGAAATTTTGAGACAGATAATAGCCAGTGTTATATGCTATCTCAGGTAACTCAGAGATTTGCTGGCGCACTCTTGCATCTGAGTAATTAACTCTTCTAGTTATTTGTATGCTAACTGGAACTGTTTGGGGGAAGTTGCTCTCGAATGCATTGAGATAATGTGAGTAATGGGACCCTTTGGGTGTAAGCGTTTTACGATTGAATTCGTTATTAACGTTGAGGCAACCATACAATCCAAATATAAAGAGCCCAATGCTAAAAATGCAAACTAGAAGTTTCCCTAGCCTAGACAAGAGAGTCTTTCCATAGATATGCAGAAGCTTCTGTGACCAAGAGAACTGATTTGGTAGCTTACAGCATGTGCGATCTGGAACGTGCACAGTGGGGCAGCAATCGCTTCGGTTGGCAAAAATACGTCTGGAATCAAAGCTCAGCATTGCAACAAAAAATGTGATTTGAAGCAAAAATTCAAGACCAATGCACAAAGCGGCATAGAAGCAGAAATAGCGAACCGCTGGGAAGGCGCTGGTTGCACTTGCAATGAAGGCAATGATGTCTGTAACTGTTGTCATTGTTATTGTGGCACCAACTTTTGAAAGTGCAAATGAAACTCGATTGATTGGAATGTTACTTTTTGACTGCCTGTCAAATTCATCAACAATGATGAACATGTCATCAATTCCAATACTAACAACAAGAAACGGCACAACTCCAACTAAACTAATGAAAGGAACTCCTAACAACACACTGATTCCAATGCCTGCAAAGATTCCCATTCCAGTGCTCAAAACCCCGGAAAATGCAAGCCATGCATGTCCTCTCACCGGATTGATGAATTTTGTTAGCATTAGGCAAGAAAAAGTTATCATGATGGCAAAAGTCATGCTTATCAAGGACATATCCTTTGATGAACTATCATTTATTGCATCATCGAGACTCCGTTCGGCTGAATAGGTGACAGTAATGTGCTTTGATCTATCTGCAGCATCTTGGATGGTTTTGAGAAATTCTCTTTCCCATTTCATTACCTGGTTCATATGTGATTCGTTCTTTCCTTGTTGTAAGTAGATCTCTACCCTCATTGCTGTTGCAATAGGACGTCCCTTCTTTCCTTTGAACCTGAATCCCGCCAAACCACTCTTGAAATTGAAAATTGCAGCTCTTCCATTTGACATAAGATCACTTGTTGTAGACAGAGCTCTTTTGAATTTCTTAAAAGTTATGTCTTCGTTCTCTCTTCCTGTCAGAAATTCTATTGGATTTAACATGGAACACATCTCTACTTTATTGAACAGCATGGGTACCTTTCTTAAAAATTCTGGTCTTTTTTTACAGAGATCTCTATATCCAGATATATTCTTGGCCATTTGGATTACTTTGACTGCTTCCTTTATGCAATCTATACATAGAACATTGCTTCCATTTTTTGGAAGAAAGACAATTTCTTCTAACCTCGTGTTGAGAGAATTTTTAAAAAACTGCTTCCCTTCTTTCAATGCCATTTCTGCTTCAGATTCACTAGGCACAAAAAGTTTCGCTGATCGCACCTCTCTATTCAAGCGTATCAGCCCTATTCCAGACAGAGCAACACAGATAACTGCAAAGAGAGCTGTTTTCTTTGGGTTACCAGCTACTCTCCGCCCAAGAGCCTCAAAGAACTTCTCAAGTTGAGCTAAACTTGAACGTATGAAGACAACATACGAAATCCAGAAAATAAAAAAGCGCCCTTGCTTGCTAGAAGCTCGTGAATGACATTTTTTGGCATTTTCCATGATTTCTTCTTCAGTAATTCTGAATCTAAAAATTAAATGAAAATGCTCAATACTAATTGATTCTCAAAACAGCTTATATAGAAAGATTTAAGGACGCTTAAGTTTTGGTAGAGCAATTACAAAAGTCAGCAGCACTTAGACTTAGATTGATAGGTACACCAGTCCCTTTGCTTGATTCATTTTGCTTCTAGATTTTTTCATATTGGGTACTGGGGTCATTAGACATAATTTCATCTTAATTTCTATTTTCAGATTAACCCTTTCTTGATCATGACGTTAATTTACCTGATTGCCGCAGGTTAGCCCGGCATAAAGGAGTTTGTCGTTTGAATGTGAAAATAGAGGGGATCAAAATAGAGCCGTTCAGGACTAGAGCAAAGACTTACGACGTTGGGAATTAAAAACTTGAATTCCCTTTAGAATGTGCACAACATCAAACGATAGGTTTATGCCTGCCTATATTTCACTTCATGCAAACCACAGCAGACATCAGCTTCTACTGTCATCATGTGAATCTGGATATAGTATCACTCCTTCGCATATAAACATATTCTTATAGTCCTTGCTTAGATTACTACGCATACAATATGCCCACACAGGTTTAAATTTGAGTCATCATACATCAGAGCGTAGATGATGTGTTGAAAACCTGATTCTCCTTCACCTCCTCTCCCCATCAAGGCTCGCTGTGCAGAGCACAGCTAACTACGTTCTGACTAGAGGTATCTTCCAATTGGGTAATTAGCTGCAGTCTGCACAGCTATCTCGATGCTTCGAAGAGGTTCGGAGAACTCAAATCGGCGTTCGTCGGGTCTTCCCCAATTAAAGCTTATCAGTCTCTTACTTTTCTAAGTTAAATTTGTTTGCTTTTCATGCTAATTAAAACTAATTTCTTACAGTAGACATTTGCTGGAAGGAGCTTCTGGTTAAGGAGAATGGGGGGTAGCCATTCAGGCATACCCCGAACTTCCTGCTGAAGAGTGTTGCATTTTACAAGTCATGAAAAGGACCATTATATAACACAGGTCAACATAAAAAGATTTCAGGCTAGGGTCGGAAACATTTTAACTACTTTAAGTAATTGAAGGGCACTGAATCTGAATATTATATCCATTGCCTACCATTAGCTCTAGTTTCTCATCCACAGGCTACCCCTATTTTAGCAAAAAATTTGCTTCTGGATCTGCAAAAAAGTCCACTATCATGCAGAAAAAACTCATGAAATCATTTAGCCTGACTGATTTCTGTCACACGCAATTTGTGCAAGATTCACATAAAAAAGAGGTCATTGTTCATCTTGAATGTGCAAAACAATATCCTTTAACTGGTAAAAGGTTGCACTTTGAGATTTTCTTGAATCTTCAGAACCAGACAAGTCACGTTTCAAACTCCAGCAGTAATTTTGCTATCACGTTTTTCACAACTTCCCTGATATCTTTCCTCCATTGACGATATATCTTGTTGGAATCGCTTGTCTTCCAATTAACTTATATCACCTTGAATTTTCAGGAAATTAGTCCATGTGAATGTGGAAGAACTTTATTCTTGTGATTATGCTGATACCAGGAATCCTAAGATTTCAAAATATATTGCTTGCAATTTGTTTGTACTTTTCAGCTTTACAGTTTCAAGCAAGCTCTTAGAAATTGCTTCAAATGACAAACATGCAGTATGCAGCTAACTCTATTTCATTCATAGAGTCACAAAACTGTTATCTTTCATTAACTGCCTAATCTGGTGTCCATCAAATATACAAGCACTTTACTCTTCATTACTCAAACTTGGAAAGTTTCTATAAATAGAACTAATAAAATCACCATCTAAGTGCAGTGTTTTAAAATATTATTTCATAAGTCCTTATTTCATATGCAGAGGAGGAAACACTATTTTATCACTTGGTTGTAATTACATTCCTTTCCCCAATATTAAGTCGATCCCTTACTAGCTAGTCTTTGGAAATCTAATTATCTCTACTGTCTCGACAGACTCAGTAACAAAGAAAGAATGAGTATCTTACATAGACACTTTTTTAAGTTCATCATCTTAAAATCTACATATATTACCCATTGTTCAACTTTGAAACTATAAATAATGCCACACACCAAAGAATGATATGCCCTGGCTATCACTTACTACATTGTAAAACAGTTTCTACAGGTGAAACAGATGCACTTTGCATTTAAATCTGCTACAAAGTTTTACGAGCTTGCAGAAAAAAGGAAATTTACAGCAATTTTCATATTTGAAGCATATCACAGATCAGGAAAACTAGAGCTAACCAGTCAAAATGAATGTAATTTCCGTAATCAGTACCCCATATTACTCAAATAGTCTTTACCTTGCCGACCCTAAGAAATATGTTGACCAGTGTAATCAAAGCAGAAATACTTGTAAAGCTGGTGGAAAAATTCTAAGGCTTGCATTAGGTGAAGGCATTTTCACTTTTCCGAGTTTGGATTCTTTTTACCGCATTATGAAGCACAATATGAGACTCTGTGACAATGTAAAGCCAGTTGCGGCTCAATGTGCAGCATTTAGGTAGCGCAAGATGTACTTGTTTGGAACATTCAGTTGGGATATGGGTTCAAGCATTTAGTTGGGGCTTGATGAGCTCATCCAGTCAGTCACATTATGCATACAACAAGATCACAGCATTTGTTTTAATATACTCTACTTGTGTTTCATAGTATTAGTCCTAATTCCCCCCAAAAGACATTGCTTGTGAGGGTATTTGCTTTAGCTCAAGCAATAAAGACTGGGTACCTTCCTGTCTTCTACAGCAACTTACAATTGCAGAACTCAAACCCGCTGCATGGTACTGCAGCACTGCTAGGCAACGCTCTAATGATTTCAATTTGCTTATGCACAGGCAAAAGATACTTCCATTCTTCAAAGTTAGCTAAATCTCTCTCGATTCTAAGGAGAAAGATGGAAATGCCTTTTCTTTCAGACTGCAACAAACCTGCATTGTATTGCAATAGTTAGTCAATAGAGAATGCTATTAGGGACAGGCAGAAAACATTCATGAACAACACACGTTGTACTGAAAGATTAATTCTTTGATGTACGTTAGTTCTTCATGTATGCCAAATTTTATTGTGCATACATGAAGAACTAAAAGCAACAAAAATATGTGATATGAAATGTAGCGCTTAATCTAAACACTGGTGAAACGAAAAAGGTCTGGTTCTGCCTGGTGTACACAGCTTAATTCCCTTTGAAAATCTGACTTAAACTGAATCCTAAAAGCATATCTATTCAGTCCAACAACAATTTGATAGAGCGTATTGAAAATCAGTAGCTTTTCTTAATGGGCAGCCGTGGTTTTTCAATTTCTATCGCTCTCTAAATGTTATGTAATAGTGCCGAAGTAAGATCAAATCTCTGCTGAGGAAGATGTCGTGCTTATAAATGCCAGCATGTTGATGCAAATAGTTTTTCCATACCTTTCAGCTGATCTTTGATAGCATATGTAGCTAAAAATCTTAATTACGAAGGAAGTTAAATGAAGTAAAGATCTTTTTACGAGTTAGATAATTTTCCATAAGAATTTTATCTTTTGACTTAGCATCCCTAGAGTTCCTATACAGGGTCAATTGAGCAGTGACCCTTGGGAAGCTCTGGTTTCCTAAAATTGAGTTAGTATTCCTTGAGTCCGCATTTAATTTGCATTTGGTAAGAAATCGTCGATAGAATGAGAAGTTTGCTATTTTAATACGTGCCTAGATGGCTCGCAACACCTATTACCCGCACGCCGGAATCGGGGAATGTAGGGGCAGGGAGAGGGGCTGCAGCCCCCACTTTTTTGATATTGTGTGATGTCATGCAATAGATTTGATGTATTTTGACATTCAAAAAGGAGTTTTCTTGCAAGGTAAAGGCGTGGTTCTACAACTTATTCAGGGCTCAGTCTGTGACCTCCATCTCATTGCCCCTCCACCATTACTGTATACTGTCATCTGTCATACCACAAAAGGAGCTTGACTTCATATCACTTGGTAAAGTAAACTTTTTATTCAAATGGTTTATGCACAACATCGATTCAACCTTAAGGATAAATCCAATCCAGTTTTTCCCATCATCAAAATAACAGAATTTCGATGGTCAATAATGCCATTAGAACTATAAGGAGAAATGCTTAACAAGGGAATTTAAATGTTATATTTAAATGACGTTAACCAGAAAATTAATGAATGTTAAAGTTTTGTTCAGCGTTACCAGTTTTGATTTTTCGATTTCAATTTTGAGAAATCTGGATTTCTGAGAAACCGTTTGACTTAAAAATTTTCGTTTGAATTTGACTCAGAGTTTTGAATTTATGTTGGATTTATCAGCATGATCTTTATTTTAATAACTTGACTGAACAATATCAAGCCAAATATGTTAAAGAAGAATATTGCTAGTAACACTTAAGAGCTGAATTCTGCCCCCTGCTCTTGACACCGATCTCTTGCGAGATTCAAAGGCTTCCTTTATTAGAAATGCTATCATTGTGGATGAATGAATGTTCCCAAATCATATATTTATCAATGGAATCATTCGTATTTCCTAATGTTAGCTGCAGTACACTTCTTTGACTGTCTTTTCTGTAAGGTCTTTGGACTAATGCTGTTCAAAACAGATTAACATCTTCAAAACAGCTGTCCCGCCTCTTTTCATTTAAATAAAATCTATTGTTTATGGCCTCATTTAATTTGGATTTTTCCAATGCATGATTTGGATTTGACTGTTTTTTTGACCTGGCAACTCTGGTTTTGTTGACAAACTGCTTTAACTACATTTTTTGGCCCAGTAAAGAAACTTCTTAACTTTTCACTATCATATCCACCCACAACTGTTCGACTTTCAAACAATAAGGCGAGTTTCGGTCTCCAAAATAAGAATCTAGTTAAGTAACTGTAAGTACTACACTCCCATCCAGAAAGTATCCGGACATTTACGAATTTGAATACAAATTTGTTGGGAGAGGAAATAGCTTGCACATTTTAACGACAATTTCCTCGAAAGCCTGTGCACGAAATTTCGCTAAGCATTTCTTGAAGCCTCTTCGGTCTTTCAAGATATTAATTATTGAAAAATTCTACCATGGCACTTTGTACACAGAAGCTATGAAGGTTTTTGTCAAGATAGCAACAATCAATGCAAAAGACTTGGCGTACGGCGTACAAACAGGGGTTGCTTGTAAGAATGGAAAAAGCTTATGCAACACTCAAACGCCAATAGATGCCCAACGTCTGGTACTTTCGATATTTGCAAAGAACTCTTAAAAATAGGAAACACAAAATTTCTAGAAATTTGAAGTACCAAGAACTCTCACGTAGTCAGTTGCTGAAAATTGCGACAGTTGACCATTGTCCACTTGCAGAAGGCTTTTGATTGATTGAGCACCAAATGTTATAGCCAAGATGATCTCTCTTGCATATTAATAGTTTTGTTGAAACAGGCTTGTTAACAATTATGAACAGACAATGACAGCATAGTATCTGGTTTCATTAGGAGCAACTAATTTGTTGATCTGGTTTCTAATCTGGTTTCATTAGGAGCAACTAATCAGAGAAAAACAGTGTCAAAGCTGTCAATTCTCCTTAGGTTACCAAGGAAAAGAAGTTTCATGTTCATTTGCTAATGGAAAGCTTCTGCATCGTTTGCTACACAAACACTTTACGACAAGGCTTCAGGCTCAGCCTTGTTCCTAATTCGTTCTTATTTTTCAACCAACTTTCAAGCTGGTGTTCTTATAAAAAAGACTGTAATGCCAACTGACTCAAGTTTTTGGCATTTGACGTAGCTAGAGCTCGTGGTATTTCTAACTTTTAGAAATTTTGTACTTCTCATAATTCTAAAGTTCTTTGCAGATATAGCTTTTTCCGTTATTGCAAGAAAGCACTATTTCTAAACCCTGTTTATAAGACAAGTCTTATGCATTGATTTTTATTATATTGGCAAAAAATCTTCATAGCGTTTGCTAATAAGGAGTAAGGTAGAAGTTTTTCAAGAATTAAGAAATTAAAAGACCAAAGAAGCTTCAAGAAAATATTAGCAAAAATTCACTCACAGGTTTTCATGAAAATTGGCTTTAAAATTTGTAAAGAAAGTTGCGCTATCAAAGAATTTGCACCCAGATTGGAAAATGTCCTTATACTTTCCTGAGGGGATTGTAAAAAGTCAGAATTTTTACGTCAAATTAAGAAACTTTTAGTAATTGGTCTTTATCCTAGTTTCGTATAAAAATATGTGTAATCGTAAAGTTCAGTCAATAGCAATAGTTAAACAGTTGGACAGCAGTCAACATAACAGTCATGACAATCAGTACACATATTATTCGAAATATAAGTACAAATGACTTTATAGACTTCCGTAGATTTAAAAAATCTAATATCAAACACATTTTCTACAAAAAATACGTGCATGTATTGCATGAAAACTGCTGCTTTTTTGAACTATTGCATGACTCACACACGTTGCACTGAAAGATTAATCCTTTGATGTACTTTCCTGCTTCAAACTTTATTGTGCATACATGAAGAACTAAGAGCAACAAAAGTATGCGAATAGTCTGTTGGTACTACAGAACTCTACCACAGCACGAAAAAGCGGCAACATTCTTTTGACATACTTAAAAGCTTTTTTCGTCTGACACTCATCAGAGTATGAAAACGTCGTACAGTGGCATAAAAGTTAACCCATAAATATATCCAGATGCTGTTAATGTGTTAGGATGCGTCTAATTGGCCCCAAGTGTGACAAATTAGGACCTATTAACATTGTTTACTTGAAGAGTCACAATGAGAAAAAGAACTCTTTGTCTACACAAGACTGGGTTTTGAGTCATGATGTAAACAGATTCCAAAACACTTAAATGAAACGACGATCTTGCTTGCCCAATGATCCGAAAATTGTCATCTGTATATTTTTGGCACATTCTGGATTTGCAGCAATGTGTTGCTCTATGGCCTACTCACAATTAATTTTAGACTTATTGTTTTTACATATACGAGGTGGCTGCTCTCTTGCGGCGTAACTCTTCTTCCTGAAGTAAACAATGGTAATAGACCCTAATTGGTCACACATGGGGCCAATTAGACACATCCTATCACATTAATCGCATCTGCATATATATTTCGGTTAACCTTTAGGTCACTATCCGACGTTTTCATACTCTGATGAGCGTGGGACGAAAAAGGCTTTCAGTATGTAAAAGAAAGTTGCCGCTTTTTCTTGCTGTGGAAAAATATGTGAATTAAAAGTAGCGCTTAATCTAAACACTGGTGAAACCAAAAAATGACTGGTTCTGCCTGGTGTATACAGCTTAATTCCCTTTGAAAATCTGACTTAAACTTAATCCTAGAAGCTTATCTATATCAATCTAATATCAAACACACTTTCTACAAAAAATACGTGCATGTATTGGATGAAAACTGCTGCTCCTATTCAGATGGCCACTATCAGATCCCAAGTTTGCAAAGTTTTGTTCAACTAGCATACACCTGATTTTGTTATCCAGCTACTTTGAAAGTACAAGCTCTCATCTTTCAACCAGGTTGAAAGCAGCTTTTCTGCAAAGGTGTTGTGACAAGCTTTCAAGAAGTTGACTTTCACTTAAAATGTTGGAGGCCTATAAAAATCGTGCCAATAATTCATCCGACGATACTCCACTTAGGCCCAATCGTGTGTAACAGAATGACATTATACTATAATCTGAATACTTATTGAAATGGCTTCCTAAATCTTGAGCAAAGCAAAAATGTTAAAAAATTTTTAATTGCTTTATTTCTCAAAGGAGGGCTGAGCTCCGCCAAAACTTCAACAGATTAAACAAAGGGGGCGCCCCTCGAGCCCCCAGGACCGCACCCCTGTTTTCCAAGATTCAGTAGACTTAATTCAGTTGACCGGTGTTGAGATTATCGCATGTGTACAAATTTACCAAGAGAGAAGGGCAAAGGAGACAAATTGCCCCAGGGCCTCAAGGTCTAAGGGCGTATTAGCTCCAGATGTTTTAAGGTCGAGGGGCCACATAAAACAACTGTCAAAGTTTCAGATTTTCAAAGGGCCCACTAAAAATTTTGCCGGTTTCTCACCTAGTCAAGCGTCCCTGGTTCATAAGCATGCAGTACATCTCTATATTGCAAGTGCTTTCTGTCAATCAGTATTAAGGCCATCTGAAATTGCTTTGATTGGCGGGTATAGGGCTCTTTCTGCTCTTGATTCCGAAACGACAAAGAACAATTTAAAGATTTAATTGAAAGCAACGAAGATGCTTTTGATGGTGCCAACCTCGTTTCTGTAGTTGACTGAAATAAATCTTGCCTCTAGCAAAGAATGCATTAGATAGGTATTCGCATGGCCGCCCAGAGAATGCAGAGGCCCTGTTGTAAAAGAGAAAGATGAGGACCCCTGCGATCGAAGCGAGCAGAGAATTTCCAGGGTCTAGGAATTAGCCATGGAAAATTACTACTGGTTTACTTTATGGGGCCCCAGACCTTGTAGCATTGGGCGATATGAGGTTCCTTAGAATTTTGAGGACCTGGGGCAATTTTCTCCCTTCATCCCCCCTTATTGGTGGCTCTGGTGGCCCTGGGTAGTCGTCGCGTTCACATTCTTTATCTTATTTCTGTACCATGGATTCCTATTCCATCTTCCAGGTAATATATATTTGAATCAGGTTGAATATAATCGTCAATTATATAAACTTCAAAAGCTATCAACTCGGCAGTTGGCTGACTTAGCTAGAATCAGAACCGAAATCAAATCCTGGAAAGTAGATGAATAGCAATACCAGTATGGGCTACGCAGAAATTTAATTAAGTTTTTAGACCAAATATGATTTTTGAAATATCTGCTTTTTTTCATGAAAACATGAATAACTATTCAATCAACTTCTCTTACGACAACTTTATAATGAAAGCAATATTGAATAAAATTTTATTGTTATTTTTTGTTGCCATTTGCTAGGTGCAAAGGTAAATTGGGCTTGATTACCCCCACTCAATCGCAGATTTTTGCGTGTGTAAATGACCGTTACAACGAGCAATGCATGACAGAAATTTGAAGGAAAAAGTTGCCCAAAGTGAATTTCAGTCAGAAAGCTTTCTTCAGAAATAATTCCTTCTTTAATATTTACATTCAACAACACTCTGCCCTCAAAGCTTTGGCGTGCAGCTATTGCAGCCTCGCAATGACTTCGAAAGCACAAAAGCACGGCTGAATATAAAGTAAATGGTGAAACTCCAAATTATATGGAATGCTAGTTGTACCTAGGTATGTTAAAGAAAACAATGTAAGAGAAACATTCAATGATGACATGCTGACAATATTAACTTTTGGCACTGGTCAGAATGAAGCTTTAGCTAATGACTGATAATAGTGAGCAATGTACACCCAGAGTTATTCCGAATTGAACCCGGGTAGAACCTAGGTAGAGTTGACACAGATCAGGTTTGCTTTAATTCAGTTGCTGATAACAGGCACGGATCCAGGGTGGTGCAACTGTTGCTTGAGCACCAGTAAGATTTTCCACTGCTAGAAATGTTCAAATTACCCATAGAAAAAGGGTTTCCTCATTGCCATTAAACACCTGAGGTATTCAATATTTTCTGCTGTATCCCTTTGTATTCGAAGGAAACGCAGTTCCACATTCTTAATGCATTCGCATCACTGTTTCACGGACAGGAATGAACTGACTGAGCTATCTATTCTCCATTTATTCCTCAGATTCTGGTACTCTATTTTTCTAGGTACCCAATTCAATGTTGCATTTGCATGCATTCCGAGCACCAATGGATCTGTAAGATAGCTTAAATTTCAGATTCCAAGCCAACCTGGATGCTCAAATATTTTTCTTTCCGGGGGGGAGCACCAGTCAGATTGGGAAATTCTTTTGTCATCCAATAAAAAATCGGCAAACAGTGCTCAATCTTGGCGGGAGCATGAGTGAGCATTAGTGAGATTTTAAACATCTTCAATTATCACTCAAACAAACTGTAGAACAGGGCTGGCGGAGGCGGAAGTGGATGACACTGTTGTTCATAGAACTAGAACGTTGAGTAGGCTGGTATTTTCCTAGGAAGAGAAGCGAAGCAGCAACACAAAGTGAAGAAGCTGCAATAGAGCAGCATTCACAGAAGACTCTATAGATAGTGGCAACCGATTTCACAGCTTATATCAACGCTAAGACGAGACGCCTAAACACTAGCTGGGTAATACCATCTAAAGAAATTAAGGCTTGCTTTGTTCTTTTATGTAAAATATGTACAAATGAGAATGTATGCTATCCTGTTGACCTAGAAAATTTTCCTGGGTTGTCGGATTTTAACGCATTTTTGCATATGAACTGCATACAAGAACGCAAATATCATGGAATTGGTGTAACACCCCCAATCCCTTATCTACTGGGAAAATCGAGTTGGAAAAGTTGTTATAAGGCAATTTGCAAGCTTCTGCAAGTAGATCTTCATTAAAATTTCATGGAAAATAATAAGTAACCTTATTATCAATCTAAATTTTGAGATTGGCCAGATTCAGGGGGCTGGGGTTCATGGCCCCCTATATGAAAATGTTTCTTATAGCAAACAATAGTGCTAAGAAACCTCCCGCATGAAAAAGACAATTAAGGCCACAAAGTCCAGCTCTGGATCTGCCCCTGATGTTGAACCCTTTACCCCTTCCCAAATATCCATCAATTTATGTACCTGCTCTTATATTATAGCTATATGATGCCAGAATTTGGGCTAAAATCTTCTTGCTAGAAGTTTAGCAAAATTTACAACACCCACCGGAAGTGGCCACTACCATTTATACTATGGTGAGCAACAGTCAGACTTTTTCCTGGATCCGCCCCTGGATAAGGTTGGCTTTGCGGAGGGAAGCGTAAAGGCAAAGCATGGTTGATATTTTACCTTGTTGATATAGTAAATAGCTTGGTTTTTATTCTGGATTTTTCTCATACATGTCTTTATAAGTACCATGGTTGGACAGCTACCACCATGAAAGTAAAAGAGATATGCTCAGTAGTGCTAATGTAGTACTATATTGTAAGCCTAACCATTAGAATACGATATGGGCTTAGCCTAAATACACTCAAACTAGGATGACGCTGGCGGGCACTGCTGTTGTGTAAACATGACTTAAAAATTCATCTTGGCTTCTTAGCCTAGCCAATAGATATTATGTGTTTACCCATTTAGGGCGGTTTCTCTTTGCAGAAACCGAAAGCATGTCAATAGTGCAGTGCTCCACAGCCTTTTTAAAATCACGAAACATTTATGAAACTTGCTAAGTTTGGCGAGAAACTGCAACAAAAATATAACTAAAAGCACAAGAGATGCAAAATACAATATTTTTTACGCTCGTACTTCATTGAGATATAAGTTCTTGCTTTATTGAGCACAATCGCTATTTACTTGGCTTAATACATGAAAGACCAACTCGAAGTTCGTCAATATGTTCTATGCAGGATCGTTTAGTGCTTTTGATTGGCAACAAAAGTGAAAAGCTTTGTTCCCACATATAACTTATGCACAACTGGAACAAAATTTCAATAGCTGCATTAGAAATTTGATCATATTCTTCTTTGATTGAAATCCAAAACCTATCAAGTAGAATTTTGCTGCATTACACTCGTAATATGCTGTCGTTTTTCTCTTCAAAGAAATTCTCTTGAGTAAGAAGTGGCAAGTCTTTCGTTGAAATTTCAGCATTAGCTGAGAAAGGACTTTAGGTTCAGTCACATTTTTCAACTTTAAGTGCAAAAGAAGTACTTGTCATATTTTTGTTGTAGTACCGTAAGTGTTCTTTGGTCACGTTTAGCACGAAAACCTTTTTGACATCTTCTTGATTTTTATAGCTTCTTGGAAACATTTCCAGAGATCCTGGTATAGCTAATTTTGCCAGAGTAAGAAATTCTGTTGGAACCTATGTAACTTATCAGAGTATGTCAATATGTTTTTGCTTATTCCTTGCACTTTATTTTGAATTCATCATGTGCTCAATTGTTTGAACCATGAAAGCAAGCTCAGTACTACAAAAATCGTTCTCATGTTGCTTACACATTTTTTTTGTAAGAAGACCGTCATTTTGCTTGAGCCTCAATTTTCTTAACTTTTCCCGAACTTGAGCCTCAGATTTTCTTAAATGTTTCTTTACTTCTACGGAAATAAACTGGCTAAAATGGTTTACACTTTTGTTAATAATATTACATTCTTGAAGTTGAAATCCATCTTTAACCATGTGAATGCAATAACCACGAAATATCGATTTTTGGCTAATAACAACACTAAATTTTGGAAATTGAGCCTCGTCATTTTCTTAAGACTTTCTCAAGATTTTGACCAGTTGAGACTCATTTTCTTATAAACGTTGTTCTTATAAAACAAAGGTGTATATAATACGTGTTTGAACTGCTTTAATATGAACTGCTTTACTTCGCAAACAGGTAGAATAAAATTCAAACAGGTAGAATAACATTCAAGTTTGAAAAGAATGAACTTTAGTTTTAAATACAAGAGAAAGGTTTCAGCTATTTTGCGGCACACCCGACAATGGTACACTAGTTGCGGAGAATTTCACTAGTGCAAGATTTGGGGGGGGAGGGGGAGTCAGTGATTTCAATAAAAATTTCTCAGCCGCAGAATAGCGTTGTACTTTCTATTGAGAGCTTGAACTTCTACTTAAGTTTGAAAGTAGTTACTCTCTGTAAGCCGAATTGTAGCAGGCTTATACACTGTCTTTTCTAAGAGAAACCTAACTCAAAGCTAGTTCCAAAAACTCCGATCATTGGGAACTCATATTGCAGTGTTTAAAGTTCCTTAACAGTTCCTATATTGTTAATGCACATTTATTGCCATAGAAATGGCACAGAGCAAAAAGATAAGCATTGAAAATCTTAATTCTGCATCATGTCTGACTATAGTCAAGACCAACAACACAAAGACGGTAGGAAAGAAGCTTTTTGACTGTAAATACATACTATCAATCAATAGCAGCTTAATAGAGAGAGAGA
>WIPJ01001619.1:46724-63277 GCA_018155075.1 Cassiopea andromeda
AAACTCCTGTAT
This sequence comes from Cassiopea andromeda, assembly GCA_018155075.1. Classification (NCBI taxonomy): domain Eukaryota; kingdom Metazoa; phylum Cnidaria; class Scyphozoa; order Rhizostomeae; family Cassiopeidae; genus Cassiopea; species Cassiopea andromeda. The sequence goes on from WIPJ01001619.1 coordinate 46,737, forward strand.
AAAGATTCGTTAATAATAATAATAACAATAATAATAATAGTGATCTAGCTTTGTCCAAAATATAACAAGTTCAGCTCAGGAGTTGACCTGTGGGCCGTCTAACTCTCTCAGCCAGCTAATGCAAAATGCAATCTCATCATTCAGAAAGCTTGAGAATTTCTTTCATATGTTCGGCATTTCTTTGCTTGTTTGAATTACAGAAGTTTTTTACTCAAAGTATCTGATAGGCAACATTAGATGATATGCATTTGAATAATTTAAATTCCACGAAAGAAGCTAATGCAAGGAAAAGTTGAGAATATGAGATTCCATTTTGCATTAGGTGGCTACAAGAGGGAAACAGAAGGGAAATTACTGGGGATGCATAACCAAAATTTGCCCAAAAAGAAGACTTGAATGAGGTGAAGAAGACTGACTTGCTGATAAAAGAAGCCAAAAAGCCATGAAAAATAACATCAATTGGCGGACACGGAAAGTATAGAGGGCTGTGGCAACCACCTTCCCCAAGCGCCCCATAGCACAACCCCTAGGAAGTTAAGAGAGTGAGATTGGAGACGGACCACAGGTCAACTCCTGTCCCTCTTGTAGCCACCTAATGCAAAATGGAATCTCATATTCTCAACTTTTCCTTGCATTAGCTTCTTTCGTGGAATTTAAATTATTCAAATGCACATCATCTACTGTTGCCTATCAGATACTTTGAGTAAAAAACTTCTGTAATTCAAACAAGCAAAGAAATGCCGAACATATGAAAGAAATTCTCAAGCTTTCTGAATGATGAGATTGCATTTTGCATTAGCTGGCTGAGAGAGTTAGACGGCCCACAGGTCAACTCCTGTGCTGAACTTGTTATATTTTGGACAAAGTTAAATCACTGCACTTTCAAAAGAGTTGGGGGTACCTATCCCTCATACCCTCTTGGCTCCATCGCCTTCCTCTGCTGCTGTACTATGATTTAAAAATTACCAACGGTATCAATCGTGGAAGCTCAGCAAGCCTGTCTGTTACTGTACTAGGGGATTCGAATCTTATACCCCTACGCATGCCTGCTGCGTTTCGTATTACAAAATCAGGTGTTTTTCGTATTATAATGAGATGCTTTTTGTATTATAAAATCGCGCGCGTTTCGTGTTATAATCTTGCACAGTTTAGTCTTAAATATTATAAAATTGAACTTTTCGTATTATAAAATTGAACTTTTCGCATTATAATATTCAACTTTTCATATTATAATATTCGAATTCAAGTTTCGTATTATTTCGCCTTTTCGCGCGCCATAGAGTACAGAATATCTAGAAATATCGATCATTGGTGCAACCTTGAAAAAGAAAATTACAGAGGAAATAGTGTGCACTTGTTACAATCACAGCCAAAGATAGTTTTTTATTGGTAGTACCGTACAAACTCTGGTAAACCGAAAGTATATAAGAGAATCAGAATCAAAATTATCTTGCTGGGTGCATCTTCAAGACCCATTTCCCCCTCTGAAATTGGTTCGAGCGGTGACACTCCCCATGTCCTCTAACGCAATAAATTATATTGCTATATAGACTACGCATTGTGCCATGTTATCATATTTCTCAGGTCCATTCTCCGTCCTGATAATTTAGGGGAGGTGAAATAGAAAAGTGGCTTTATTGTATCAAATTTTATTTCAGGGGGCATATTAGAAAAAGGTCTAGAAGGACAGGGAACTACTTATTCAAGATGTTTGTCATGTCAGGGAAGTCCATTCCCTCATAAACATGTCAGGGAATGTTGGTCCTTTTTGCAATGTCAAAGAAATCTGACCTTGCAAAAATTTTATTTTATTTTATAAATTTTATTTAAGATTTATTAATTAATGGATGAAACTGACCTTTTGCATTGACACCCAAGATGGCACAACACTTAAGTTACCTTTTTCATCCATTTGCCATAATTAATTCTGAAAAAAATATATGGTCTAAAGGTCAAAAGAGTACCAGAATTTAAATGTTTCAAACTTGCTAATGTAATTTTTCTTCTTTGCTTTACCTGGTATTTTGAATTGGAGGTCTTTTGGGAGGTACTCCTGTAATTTTTCTTCTATTGGATGATACTTGCAATAAAATATAAAGGAAAAGGGGATATTTATCAGGGAAATGCCATAGAAATCTATGTTCCAGATTTAACAGACAACCTGTGATAGCTTTTGCAGTGCAATAAATGAATGTGGGGACTATATTGAGCTTTATTTGTCAGGTTTTCCCATGTGTTTTTAATTTTGAAAGCAAAGGGAGGAATTTTGCGCCTTTAGAACCAATAACATTAGGGTAAGGATAGTGTAGTAGTTGCTAATGATCATGATTTAACTAGTTTCGGTATTCCATTTTACATGGTGACCAGACCACTCCAATTTGAGAGTCACCTGAACGTCCATGCAAATACGGTAATGTAAATCCAGAGCCGGATGGGGACTTTAGTTTATCACAATTAACTAAGCAACTTGGGCTGGGTGCAGTGTAGTAGCAGGCGTATCGTGGAAGGGGGCCTCAGGGGGCTCAGTCCCCTTCTTAAAATTATGAGGAACTTTTGAGGGGTTCCCAGATAAAGCATAGCAAAGAAAAATGGAAACACATGAATTGGGCATTAGGCATATTGCAATGATCTGTTTTGCCTGACATGCTAGATATATGTCTCTGGACATTTACCATTTACATATCAATGAACAAAATTGATTGGCTGACAAGGAACAGAGGCATCTCCCTTCATTTCCCTAAAGCTAAATTTGAGATTCCCATAAATGATTTTTTCTTTATGGGTTTATGGGTTCAAAGTTCTATAACTTGCTTCTTATAGACATCAGAAGGTACTGTTAATTATGAGAACAAAGTGAGCTCTTTTTTCAGTAAATCCATTGTAAACATTATAAGCTTTCATAGACTGTAAGGATATATTTATCTATCTACTTATTTTTTCTTTTCTAAAAGAAACATTGATAGTGGGCTTTTACAGCTGATATGTGTACATCCTTTCTAAATATATCATATCATGGTAAAGTTTGAGGTTTTTGCAACATTTTACTTTCATCCTATGTCAATCATAAAAGTGACAAATTGAACATGACTCTATTATCCAGGCATCTGAAGGGTGTGGGACTAACATCTCCATAATCCTAATGCCCTCCCATAATCATCTATTAAATCTGTCCCCTATATTTACCATTTCAGTCCAGTTCATTTCATTTCAAATGCAGTGTATAAAATTTAGTGAGAACTTACAATACAAATTTTTTTAAATACCAAATTAATCTTGTAACTACTTTATAGATCAGTAGTTTGTTAAGCTTCTTGATGAATGCTTTTGCTTTCTTCCTATTTTCAATGATTGCTTCTTTGGCAGTTCTCCATTAAAGATTTTGCAAAATATTGCTACCTGCCACTAATGAATAAGTTGTTTAAGCTGACAAATAGAAAAATTGCAACTTTCTACTCAACTCTAAGGAAGCACAAACACTAATGCACATAATTTTGCTTTCAATGGTGTTGAACTTCCAAAGTTCTCCTAAGTTAATGTCTGTCAATGCTTGGGGCTCATATGTAAAGTGATACCTTGACAAGTATTGCAGCACAACACTAACCAAATTTAGAAATTCCACAGAGATATGCTAGAGAAAATGTTTACTAACTTTATCTGCAACAAAATTGTTTCATTAAGTAGAAATGTGAGATATAATTTCCTGGTTAGCTAAATATATCAATTTTTCTAAGAACTGGCCGAGAGGCGTGGTTTGAATTCTCCCAAAGATATCAGCCATGCCTCTCCTAATCTTTCAAACCTATTGCACATATTTTGCAGATAATCTGAAAAACATAATTTATTTCAAGTATTTGAGCAGCTTTCCTTATTGCAATACAAAGTTCCAGCGGATCAATGTCAGATTTCGCATGAAATGACTTCTAATATCAAGAGACAGGATGATTTGCGTTCATGTGCAGAGGCAATCAGTCAGAGTCTTCCACTTCATCTGCAACTCACTACTTGAAAAAGCAAAAGTGGTGCGCTTTGCCATAAAGTTTCGTTGATAAAACTGCCAAATGAATGATTGCAAGACTGTGACTGAGGTGCGAGCGCAAAATGAAGAGTAGGCTATTTAGGCCATAATTGACTCAATGGTTGAAAACACGCAGCCACAAAATAACGCTACCTCAGTTTCAGCACTCAAAACACTAAATCCACACTTGAAAACGCTCGAACGTATGGAGGAACAATGACTACTTCGAACCACCGCCTAGTAGTATGTGACATCATGATTAAATGGAACAAACTCTCAAAACCAAAGTCCCAAAACACCAACCTAAATTTGCCTTAACAAAGATCGGCAACAACAAGCCAGTCCAAATCCAATACCAATGCAAAATAGATGAGCTCATAACCAATAACATCAACGGTAAAACAACACCACAAGAAAAATGGGACACAATCACAAATATCATAAAAAATCCATCACTAGAAACAGCAGGTCTCCAAGAGAAGCCAAAACACCCGAAGAGAACACCGGACATTGAAATAAAGAATCTCTCCCAGCAACAAAAACAACTGCGACTTAAAATACAAAGCTGCAAAACTGAAGAGAATATCACAGCTTGACGAAAAGATAGAAACAAGATACTGCATAAAATATCATCAAAAGAGCAAGAGCTCAGGAATAAAGAATTAGATGAGCAAGTTACCAGCATAGACCACACCAAAGATTCAGCAAAAATGTTTAAAGCAGCAAAATTAATACATCGCAAGCCATATGAAAACATCAAGATCCATAATAACGAAGGTAAATTTGTCACAATACCCAATGAAATAATAAACTCACAACAGAATTCTTGAGAAACAACTTTGTAGATAGAGACGCACAATATATCAATCCATATAAAGGTGAACCAAGACCACTTAACAACCCAATCACACCACTTGAAATCCAGAAATGCTTCAAAAAGCTCAACAACAACCAAGCAGTAGGCCCAGATGGCATCCCTGGAGAACTCTACAAATACAGCACACCACTACTGGCACATGAGACAGTCAATTGCCATAACAGCCTGTTCGAAACACATGAAAATATAAATATAAATGATGGCGAAATGCAAAGTGCTCGATCACACAAGAGTTGAAAGTCAACATCACCGGAATAGATATGTCAGCAGCGTTTGACACCATAAATCGCACACAGTTGCTAGACATCCTTGAAACAATCATTGAAGAAAATGACCTGAGAATAGTAAGATTCCTACTAAGTAACACAAAAATAAATATGAAAGTCAATGGAGCTATAGAACATCACTCCTTCCTAGCTAACACTGGCACACCCCAAAGAAAGGGCCTAAGTCCAGTATTATTCGCCATATGCTTGGAAAATGCACTACGCTACGTTCGAACAACACCAGAACACAAAGAGCTACCACCCGAAGTCGCGTATGCAGATGACGTTGTCTTTATCAGCCTCACATGTTACAGGGATGTAGAAAAAATTCAAGAATAACTCTGCCCACATCAACTCAACGTAAACACTGAAAAAACAGAATATACATGTATCGAAAGAAAAACAGTCAAGTCCGAAGAGAACTGGCGTACAGTAAGGAAAATTGGATCTTTGATAGGAGAAGACAAAGACATCGAGAGAGGAAAAGCACTTTCCACCATTGCACTCTCAAAACTAAATGCAATTTGGATCCGCAAAGATAAAATAAGAAAAGACATCAAATTAAAGCTATATAAAGGCCTTTTAAAATCCATACTATTATACAACTGTGGCACATGGGGTCTACCAAAACATCAAGAAGACCAACTAAATTCATTCCATCGTGAAAACTGCGCAAAATCCCAGGCATAATATACCCAACCATCATTACCAACCAGAAGCTATATGAAACGTGCAAAGAAATACCACTGTCTATCACAATCCTGAAAGCAAGATGGAAACTTTTCGGCCACATATTAGGAAGAGACATGAACATCCCAGCCAACCAAACAATGAAATACCACTTCGATAGAAACAAATCAGACAAGAATTTCAGAGGAAAAGAAAGAACCACCCTACCAAGCACCCTTTCCAAAGATCTAGATAAGCTCCAGAAATACGAAAACCATGATCACACATATTGCAGCCGACTGTGACTCCGAAACCAACAAGACCTAAAAAAGCTTAGAACAATAGCACAGAATCATGTAGAGTGGCGCAACCTCATAAACAAGGTGGTGCAGGCAGCTGAGGCAGAAGAAGCCTTTGCTCCTCCAGCGATACAGCAGTAAGTAAGTTAAGTCACTTTCAACGTCTCTTGTTTGATCATAAAAGTGCTCTATCTTGTTTCAAACTATTTTCATCGAAAAATCCCAAAGATTCTCACGACCTGCATTGATCAAAAACACTCATTAGAAAATTTTGCAGTACAAATAACAGCCCAAATTCTGTGAAATGCACTCGCAGGTTGTTGTTGTACCTCAATCAGCATGGAAAAGTTAAAACAATAGACTATTGTTCGCTTCCAGCTAGTGCTTCTTATGACTATTATTTGGTGTAAAGGTACGTATATGATACTGTACATAATTGACATAATTATTCCATCCGGGACCTTATGATAACATATAATGCCAGATCATGGTGAACCACGTTGTGGGAATCAGTTGATAGTATGTGAATTTTTGTAAACAATATTCATCCATAGTATGCTCAAAGAACACAAGTAAGATGTATAAAGCTTATAGGGATTTATGCTGAACTAACATCAATCAGTATTCATAATGAGCTATAAGATTAGCTTAAGCTGTGGAAGGGAGATGTCGCTAGTTAGTGGTCATGTAGCCTAATATTTCAAATCTCTCTACTTAACTCATGTGCTACAGGCATAATAAATCAGAGCAAGCGCAAATGATTCTGCTAAAAACAAGCCCCACTTTGGATTAATTCGACTCTCCTGCGGCAAATTCGCTTGCATTTCTTGAAGTGTTTCATCTCCCATTTATCGTATAGATCGCTTGATCAAAAACTTCTTGAATAAACAGTATATTATGAAAGCACTACCGCTTGGTGCTACTTAGTTACCCATTCTTACATTCCTCCCTAAATTGGTTGCTCGTAGTATTAAACTTAAAAAGAGGTTTTTAAATTTATAGGAAACATCTACCCGTATATTGGGTTCAAGTATGTTCTTCAATCTACTAAATGCATTGAGAGTGTTTCCCTTCTAAAAATCGTGCTACTAGCCGCCAGTAGTTTGTTGCTCGTCAGTTGTTTATAAATTTACGCGTAGTAGTTGTTAAGGCTACCTGTTATGGGGCAAAACGTCACGCCATCTCATTCTTCGCTGTAGAGAGCCTTTGAGGATAAAAAAGGGAAAGACCATCAAAAAGGGCTTCATCACCCATTAGAGAACATGTCCATGGCATTGGTCATAGCGCCATAGCGCTTCTGTCGAGGACGTTTCTACTTGTTTTTTTCTCCTAAACCTATAAGCAATTTCGGCCTGTTTACGTTCCGTTAACCCACGTTTGCCTCCTTATTTAGGTAATTTCTGCATGTTTACATTAAGCCCGTAGCTAGGCCTGTATTTCAGAGGTAGAAAACTTGTCCTGAAAGAATCATATGGTACAAAATCTGAGTGCTTATATTATACTTTTAATTATCACAATTAAATCAATAATTTGCCTGCAGGAGAAGATTGAACTTTCTAGTATTATATAAAGATCAAGGTTGAACTCCTAAATAAGAGACTGCCTAAATAAGAGACTCTCGTATAACACATTCATTTTTGCATGTTAGCGTCCAAACAATTTTCCGAGTTGAGCTCAACGAAAGCTTCAGATCTCCCCTTCTCTACAAAGATAAAGCAACAATAAAAAAGTGCAAAAGAATTCCCAGAGGTGGCAAGAAGCTGGGGTCACCCAATGCCACCCCCATCAGGGGCAGATACAGGGGGTTGGACTAGTTGCACGGAAGACTGTCAGTTTGCCCGATCGATGTTTTCTTGCAGTCAGTCTTTCACTGTTTTATTTCTTCATCACTAGCTCTTTTCCACCCACTACAAGAAATCACTGGGCTTAGTTATTCAGGGCTGCATAGTGTTGTTGTGTGTCCGCAAGAAGACTGCGAGGAAGCAAACAAGCAACTTTGTGGTTAGAAACAACATAGGCAATTTACTCTTTGAAAACGATTATTTGAAACTGTGACTTCATGGTTGCACTATTTATTATTATGCAAATATATGCCTTTAACCAATCAAGTGGCACGATTGATGCAACCATAAAAGTCTGTGCGCCCGATGAAAAGTACCTAGGTTGCACATATCTTATGATGCAAGGCTTTAATAGGGAGGAAGTGGCGCAAGAGTGAAGTTTCTTGTCACTGCATAGCAATTTTGATAGGTGCAACTGTCAACGTAAATCCTCTATCCGCCCCTGACCCCATGGCTACGGGCTTGGATTAAATGTTTATATTCATTTTACACGCCCAGTGCCATTCCCGCATGTTAACACGTCCTATTTTGTATGTTCTATCGTTTCCCACTCAGGTTACATAACGCCATATTTTGATATGATATTTAATTGAAGATGGAGCTTGTACTCCAGGAATCGTCTTTTGTAAATGGTAGTGCCTAAAGGAACAGTCGCGAACCTTTGGTTCGCGAGGCACATTTGGCTCTTTCAAGACTGCATATGGTTCTCTGGTTCGCAGACAACTCTTAGCAGACTTTCTATAAAGTATTGCAAAACAGCGAATACACCCAGAAGGCTTTCAAAAGTTATCACTGGTGCTGTCTTAAGTTGTCATATAGCCTGATTGGCCAAGTTAGTGTCGAATTTGAAGATTTTGCGGTCCCATACGACACCAATGTCCAATGTTATGGCTCTCATGGAATTCAATCCTTAAACATGAGTCTTTGATGGCTACCTCAGCCAACAGGGTTCCCGACCCTTGGTCTAAGGAATTTTTTACTGTAATTTGTCAATCGTAGAGTCTAATGAAAGGAATTATCAACGGTAGCATCTGATCTAATTGTTAGTGGTAGTGTCTCATTCATAAATAGGATGGAAATGTAAACTGAATTAGACCATGATTCTCGCCTTGGCCCTTGCTCTTCAATTTATTATCAGGCTACGTTTTCCAAAGTATGCTTCAAATTTTAGATACTTTGTTAGATGTTTTTTATTCAGACGTTGAAGATTACTACTTTTATTAACTGTGAAAGCTTCCAGTAGTTCATTTCAATTCACTCGTATATTATTTATGAACAAGAAGAGAGGAATACCTTTTTAGCAAATGTGGTGTTTGTATTAATTATGATAATCTTAGCCCATCATTTTTAGTTTAGGCCACACATATGTTAGTAAGATACGGGTACCTAGGTCATTATTACGATAGAGAGAGATCAAGACAATAAACTGTGGATCAGGGGTACCAACTTTTTTCGGTGTTAGTGACAAAATCATTATTTACTATCTTTACTAAGGCCATAATCTGGTAACGTAGAGCCCAACTTTTGATAGTGCTGTGCAGTTTAAGAGCTGCCGCGGGAAAAGTGAAATTGGAAAACTAAAAGTCGTGAAAAGTGTAAAACAAAAATCAGCGCCCTGTCAAAGCAGTTGTACAGTTCAAAGTATATGAACACTCTTTTCACAAGTACTAGAGCCGGATTAGTTGATAGTCGGGCCAAATCAGGCCCTGGGGTCGGGAGGTTAGTGACCCCTGTTGTAGATAGCAATTTCGTTATACTACTTCTTGCTGGAATGGTAGATAATGTGCTCCAGGTATTTTCCATAAACGAGCCATATATGAGAATAAAACGTTCTATCTGACATGTCATATAGTACCGCAATTTGGTCATATAGCCGCCCTATCAAAGAACTGTATTTGTGTAATACCCGTTTTTAAACAAGAATATTACTTTTTGCTTGAGCTTAAACTTTCTTAAACTTTCATAAAATTCAGGCTAAGATTTTCTTGATGTTTCTTCAGCCTTTTCTGGAATATACTCACTAAGCGGGGTTAAAAGGTCTTTGTTTATCTTGCAAACTTGAGTTTATATTGCACTTGTAACTTTTGAAATACAGAAATGAAGAGCGTGTAATATTAAATTTTGGCAAGCAAACCACTGAGCTTTGAAACTTGAGCCTTGTGATTCTCTCAAGGTTTGCTTAAGATATTGGCCTTTTGAGCTTCATTGTCTTACAAAAGATCTCTTGTATGAAAGAAAATATGTATTCATCCAAATTCATTTATGAAAAGCTATCAGATTTTTTAAAAATAGTTTTTCTTGATTGCAATGTGACAAACTCAAATAATTACTGTTGTCATAGATTGATGGCACAGGCACCAAATATCATATAGTTTGAAAATTGTCCTAGGATGACCACTGTTTTAGATTTACAAGGCTTATCCTAGCGTTCCAAGATTGAAAGTTTTACCAAATCCACACAAATAATGCATTGTTTGAGCGAACTTTTATTGCCTTGTTTTCAGCAAAGGCATGAAATCGTGTCTTCAACAACTACTTTGTAGAATCATATGGAGAAGAGAAATTGGAATGTTTCAAAAATATCATGCACAAGATAAATGATAGAGAAAACTGTGATTGTAGATGAGGCCATTCTAATTCGAATGTTGACAAAGCTATAATAAAAAAACTTTTTAAGACAAAACCAGGATAAGATAAAGTCAAATTTCTGTGTGAATAACTGAGAAGGTAGAGGTGAAGTAAAGGAAATGTTGAATAATCCAGTCTCTTATCTAGGCAATCTCATTGATTATAATTATTGAGACTGCCTAAATAAGAGACTGGAATGATACACTCATTTTTGCATGTTAAAGTCGGAATAATTTGCCGAGTTAAACACTAATTACACATAATGTTTAATTGGAGTAAACAGACCCATTATATGATTTAGCATAAGTATTGTTACTATATTTGCATTTTCATAAGCATTATGAAAAGCAATATCAATATGAATATAATGAAAACGTTGCTAAATACAGATGTAAATTTTCACTGTTATCATACGGCTGTCAAGAATGGACAATCTATGGTAAGAAATACAGCATCAAGGATAAGTGCATTTGAGACATGGTGCTATCCCAGAGTACTAAAAATTAGCTGGTAAACAAAACTACGAACAAACAAGTATTTGACAGAATAAATGAGAAGCCCACGATAAAGAAAATCGCTAAGCAAAAACCATCATTCATTGGCCATATTGGAAGAATTCCAAACCGAAATTGTTTGTCAACAGCATGGAAGGATTTATAGATCGCAAAAAATCAAAGGGAAGACCTCGGAGAATGTAAACTGATGATGTCAAGGGATGGACCAACATTAGATAATATGGAAAGTTGAAAAGCACAGTGTAGAGGACAATGGAGATCCATGATAGGCAACCTTCGAATGCTCGAGGACGATGCAGAGATAGAACAGAATTGTAACGCACGTATGCGTAGTTGTATATAGTGTTTACGGTTGGCTTCCATATAATCTTAAGGCTTCTTAAGAATATTGTAGACTATCTGAGACTATCTGCGTCAGTCCTCCAATTGATCTGTTCCCATACTGCAGACTTTCTGCGACTTTCTTACGACTCCGCAAAATTATACGGAAGCCAGCCCTTAGGAAGATGATGAGCATATCCATGCAAGAACTGAAATCTATATCATTACAACACGCTTTCACAAATAAGCCATTGGAACGGAGATAAATATCTAACAAAATCATTGCTTTTTGCTAAAAAGGAACACCTTATTTAAGAAAGCATGTGCAAAAGTTGGTGGGCACCATGCAGAAAGGCCTAGTTGCCCTTTGAATCATATTGTTTTATCTATTGGTGTGTTTCACTTTTATAACCCCTCCCCAGTGTTTTGCATCTGTGCATGTAGGGGTCGTAGGTCCTTTGCAATGAATTGAGCTTTCTTGCCGAATTTCTAAGCCTCTGGCTTAATCAAAGGAGTTGCGAAGCTATGCCCTTGAACCTTTCACGAGAAGTTAAAGCACAGTTTTAATCATCGAATATAGTCTAATTTTGGTTTTTCTCGTATGACGATATTCATTTCAGCTATGAATTATAAAGTGTTTACAGCTTTAACAGAATATCCTTTCACACAAGCCAAAGCCGATGATATATTGAAATGGTTATATGTTTGAAATTAAGCGCTTTTCTGGAGCCATTATGTGACATTTATTTACCGCAAGCGCAAGCAAGTCAGATTGTCAGACACATCTCTGAAAGTTGAGACTGCATGTTAAGAATGGTCAATTCTTCTAGTCTCACTAATTCGCAGCTCTAATAGGGGAAGAAAGTAGTTGATGATTTGCAAAGTTCCCTTGACAGTCTAGTAGGTTATCAGAGAAATGCCATTCTGTGAGAAAAAGGTGCTTATAACAGTAGCTAAACTAGCTGAGAAGAGTTAGTTAAGTAAAATTACGCAGGCAGATTACACATGGCAATGAATTTATGATCCAAGTTTCCCTGACAGTAAACGAAAAGTAGAACGCTTCAAATCTGCAAAGAAAGGAAGAAATGCTAATATACTTTTAAGTATAAAGTAAAGACAATACCATAAATCCAAGTATAGGTAGGTTACAAAAAAGGCATAAGAGAAGGGCATCTTTAAGGCAGTCTGAGGCCTTTCAACAAGCATGGAACCATCACAAAATTCGTCTGCATCCACATGAAAACATATCATCTAAGTAGACCCAGGGCACTTGATCACAATAGTTCTAGAATTTTTGGTTATACGCGTGCGTATAGTTACTAGTGCCACTTACACAATGGATTCTTCACAATTTCATTTGTCGCGTCCTGAAAGAGACGTTTCACGTGAACAGTGGCAGAGTGACAATTCTCTGCTACATTCTTTACTTATGCTGTCTACGATTGTAGCTAAATTGATTTCAAAACTATCAATTTTCAAAGTGCAATTTGTTACATTGCTCTTGACAAAAGAGATATGAATAGGTGGCCACATTGCCAGTCGACTATTTTTCCATTTTAAAGAGGTGAGGACATTAACTGTCTATTTTTGAGGTAATCTGGAAGCGTCCAGTCTGCTAGAAATGACTTGAAAGATCATAATTGATAGTTAACTTCTGCGATTTCTATTGTTTCTTATCACTAAATCTTACTTGAAGCACAGTAATGAACTTAGTCGTAAATGAAAGGCAAGCCTTTGAACATGTAGTAACCAGGGGTAATTTCTAGGGGGTTCAGGGGAGAGCGAAACTCTCTTGTTCAAGGGCTTTTTCATTTTTTAGGGGGAAGGGATCAGCCCCTTCCCCAATATTTTTGAAATGCTCTTGCTTTTCCAATGCATCGATCTTCCGTCAGATATGTTGCACTGTATTATTATAAATAAAATAATAGCTTCTACATGGCAGCTGAGACTTTTCAAATTGTTGTTTATCTATTTCCATAATTAGACTAGATTATCATATTTCGTTCTGTAAAAGTTCTTGCGTGGTGAGGGGGATCTAGCCTGGAAAATCCGGGGGATCATGGCTCTTGAGCCTAAGGGAGAAGAAAGGGGTCTGTGGGCGAAGCCCCCAGAAAATTTTTTGAGTACGTCCTGTTGTCCTAAGAAAGCGCCTTTATTGAACACAGAGATTGGGTTTTTATACAGTAATATGTAAATGAAAGGCAGGCTATGTAAATGAAAGGGAAAAATGAAGGAGAGCAGGCAAAATAAGAGAGAAATAAGAGTACATAACATAACGGAAAATATAAATACAAGATCTCCATGAACATTTAGAAATTTACTATATGTTGTTGCTTACATTTAAAGCCAAAAGATAAAGAAAGCTAGCGAGACGTTTTGAATAAGTGAAAATACAGTAACAGTCTAGAAGCATCATGCTCATTCCTTGTACATCTTTCTAATTCACAAGTATTTACAGTACACAACATATTCAAAATTCAAAATTTTGTACCTTTCTAGAAAAGTGAGGAGCCAAAGAAAGGGCCAAGAAAATTTCTAGGGGATTGGCCCCCTCTGGCCCCCCATACAACTGCAACTGGGCGTGGTTGCAACTGGGCGTGGTTGCAACTAAGCAACACCTATTTTATGACATTGCTTCTAGAGCTCCCTTGACCAGATTTTAGAAATCACCCCAGTAGTTGTTAATTCTATAATACATCTTCATGGTTTTGCATCACTATATGCTGGAAAGACAACAGTTGATAAATATTGATAAATAATGTAAAGCATGAAAGCTTCAATTAAAAGTGCTGTTTGAAAGTACAATCATACACGATCGCTTTATTTCTCGCTTCAATACACAGGAAGCATATTTTAGACCCTGGTTGAGTTGATGAATTCTGCGCAAATTTTGTCTGATGCAATCCAGTTAGTAAATTGAGAACCCTTCTTGTTTCAAGGCCATTTGGAAACATAATTGGAGGCAAACACTTAATGACATCAATGCTTAACATAAGCTCGCTATTGACTTCACAGATTAGTTGCGCTCTGCCCAAATCAGCGCAATAATTCGACCTGCAAATGTTTGGTAGAAAAAAAGTAAACTATGGATTCATTTTGCGATTGGTAGAAGCTAAAAATCAACAGTAAAGCATTAAAGGTTTCCAATATTGATTCTGTAATTTATAGTTTACCATATTGGGCATTGTTACATAAAGTGTGAATACTGTTTAAAATGTTGGGTATTCTTGGATATTTTTGAGTGATGCTGGAATCGTACGACACTCCACCAGAGAAAATCACTTTGGCGCAAGCGCTATGGGAAAAGCCTGTCACGTTATGGTTTCCTTTGCATGAGTTAAAGTAAACTACGGATTCATTTTGCGATTGTTAAAAACCGAAATCAACAATTAAGCATTAAAAGTCTCCAATATTGATTCTTTTAGTTATAGTTTCAATTAGCTCCCTGTCACGTCTCCTTTTCATCCAATTTATGGTCTTCCCGCACCTACCTTTCGTTTCACATTCTCCTTCTCTATCATCCAAAATTTCAAACAGCCTTAAGGCATTGCCTTTGTCGTCTTTTTTAAATCACTATGGAAATTTTCAGTTTAAGGTTGAGGGAACGAGCGTGGAATCTGTGCTTGTTATGGGTTTTGACATCTAAAAGCATTGGATATTCACATTGCGCTAGTTAAGCCACCTCTACGTCCAGCAATGCCCAAAAATACCCAACAGAGGTCAAGCAATGTTGGGATTTGCTTTGAGAAATGTTGCTCTGTTTTCACTATGGCTTTATTATGGCATACACAATGGGGCATACAGTAATGCTTTGAAAAAGATTCATTTCGAACAAGTGCAAACTCCCTGTTACACGCATTTAGTTCTACAGCAACAAAACACTTTGACAAACTGTAGTGAGCGCTCCAATAGTCTACCAGTAGCTTCCACAGGACACATATGCCGTGTAGAGCTATTGAAAGTCTCCGTTGCAACATCTAAAAACAAGGCTTCTTGAATACAGGCAGGATGAAGAACGAGTAAATTGTACCTCTGGTTGTAGCCTTGCTTATAAAAATCTGAATGAGACAGTTCTGCTGACCATTGTCACAAAAGCGATCATCTGCCTACCGTCTCTTTTAGCAGAGTTGGCACTTTTGGGAGTGGAGACGAGAATGGAAAACAAAGAGGAGTAAGGAGTGGTAGTTGCTTGCCAGTGGCTTGAAATCAATATTTACAACAAGAGTGGTTCGAGAGGAACAGAGAAAGAGGGAAGTTACTATCTACTCTAAAATAAAGAGGTGGTGCTCAAAATCACATTTTATAAAGAGTCAGCTACGATTATACAAAATAAGGAGAGAGAAAAATCAGCGAAACCATAATAGACGATTCAAACGAAGGGGCGAATAGTAACAAAAGGTAGACGTCTTGTGGCCTTATGGACTTGGTGACGCAAGTCTGTTAATGTTGAACAAAGTAGCGAGCTACCTCAGTGGCGGCTCCACGCATCTCTTCCAGTTTTCTCATAGATAGACTTTTTTATTTGTTCGAATTTTTGGAGAAAATAATAGAATTAGGGCGAGGTGACCTCCAGCATCTTCTAATTCTTCTATAGTATGTACCTACTGAAGCAATAAGACAATCAATGTCTTGTAGGTAAATGGTTATGGTAATCAAACGGTGTGGTCACTATAGGGCATGGCCCAATAAATCTCCCCTCAGGTTGCAGTGCCGCCCCTGAGCTACCTATAGACAAGAATTTGTAGCTGCAGGTATTGGCTCAACGCAAGATAGAACTGGCCGTAATTTAATACCACAATATAGCAAAACCATGAATCACATTACATGCGTTTTAGTTAATGCCAGATTCACAAGCAGAGTCAATATTTCAACAATAGATCTTGTGCATTTTGTGGCTTACCGAACTGATAATAATACTGCAACTCAAGGGAGAATGTATCAAGAAAGAAGAGTACAAATTAAAATATGGATAACTGAAGCAGCAAAGAAGAATTTTTACAGAGTGTGATATGTAGAGAAAATGAAATGAAGTCTAATGAAGTATCAAAAGATTGGTGGAAAATAGTAATGAAGTTAGCAACTAACTGAAGGAATATTTTTATCAAGTTTC
>WIPJ01001619.1:91838-107970 GCA_018155075.1 Cassiopea andromeda
ATGCCTTGAATATTGTTTTACTTACATCATTATGCATTTCATTGCGGTGGATTTGCAACTTCAGATCTTAAGTCGCTCTTCAAAGAATAGTAGGTGAACAAGACCTCTGATTTTATCAGCAATTAAATTTTAATCAGTGATGCAAACAGGGACGTAAATTAAAGGACATTGGGGGGGGGGACGATGGGCTCAAATTTTCCGACTGATGAAGGTCTATTTCTGATATGTACAAATCTTCCCGATTGATATAGCGTTTTCCGAAAAGGCTCAAACTTTCTCATTGCTCTCCGATTTTCTGATGTTTTTAACAAACTGGGGATGTAACACCCTTAGGCCCCCCGTATTTATGTTTCTAAATGCAAGAGTCTAATGTGTAGAATAGGCATTATTTTAGAGTTATTTTAGTTGAATGAATTTCTTGCTTATTGATGATATAGCCGTGAGTTGTTTTATTGTATACCAACGTTATTATGTTTTTCGTAGGCCAATACAAATTAGGAATATTTAAGCCTTGTCGCAAGTAGAGTCAGTCAAATTCAAACTCACCAGAAAGTGAGATGGTAATTTACAAGGGTATCAAGTTCTAATGTAGAGAAATTCATTGTCATTCCCAGTGAAGATTATTTATAGCCATATTCACCCACAGTCCTTTTTATGTGTAACTGAATGTTGTAGATACATCATCAAGCTCCTGTGAATAACAATGGCCATGCTCACAGAGCCAATCAAAATGATCAAGCTCAGAATAATCAAGGTACCGCCATTGCTTAATACTTAAAAATATTTAGTAGTCATTTTATGTTAATGAACACGTAGAAATACGTGAATCAGTTCATTCGTTAGTTTTCATGATTGCTTGCTACCGATTCACTTTGTGCTTCGACTTTCACATCTAGCCAATATTTCCTAGTGCTTGTTCATTTCTACCAAAATTCACCAGAAGTTTACGAATTTTAATGAAGAGTGGGGTTCCTGGTTGGTTGTTTGGTTTGAACAAGGCTTTAGTGCACTTTATTTTATGCAGATTTATTTTCCGTGAAAATGCCATGTTATTGTAAGTTTCTCTCATAGTAGGAACACATTGACTTGGAGCCTTTTCCTGCTGTGAGAGACACAGTTAAATGTATTTGCATCTTAGTTGTTAGTTGTGTTTTTCCTTTCAATTTTATAAAGAAATTGAGCTCATTCTAATTGCTAGATTTAGAAAATTTTGCAGTATCTCTATGGAAAATATTCCAGTATTTGTTGTTTGATTTTTGTATTAAATCTTACTTATTTTCTAGGTGCCCCTCCAGGTCATATTGAGCCACAACCCTACATAAAACCACTGAAGTTTCCTTTACGGGTATTGTACTTTCTTACACGTAGCGCAATTTGTAGAATAATTTATCATTCCAAATTTTACATGAGAGTGCTCCCCAGAATGTTCTAATTTAACCACTAATTGTACAACTGAGTGGATTTCAGTATCCCAAACACTGCACGTAACTTTGTGTTAATTTGATTTGTGAGACCAACCCTTAGTTGAGTTAGTTTCGGTAATTCTCTTGGGCTGTAGATTGCAAAATTAGATTGTGCAAGGGAGTGGGTTGTCTACAAAAGCTTTACTTTGAACACAGTAACAGATGGTGAAACTCTCAATTCCACATCGAATTTATTTCATTCAGAAAAGCAGTGTGGATAGAAGCATGAATTAAGCTTTTCTTTCCTTACCCCTATGTGCAGGGTTCATATTGAACCTGGAAAACCTCGAAAACCTGGAAATAAGTCATCTCTACAAAAAGTCAGGGAAAACCTGGAATAGTCAGGGAATTTTCTATGACTTTTATCCAAGTCAGGGGAAAACAAATTGTTTATTCAGCATATCATTTTCAGTTCCTATTTGCATGGTTGTGCGTGAAGTCGCTGCTCTAATTATTGTCAGTAACTGCGAACATCATCATTTGGCATTGTCAAATAGCAAGTATATGTGTATTGCCTATCTCTTAGGGTTCACTTTCTTTAATTCTTTTTGTAAATATGTAAAATGATAGTCATTGAAAAAGTGGATGTTTTTGGCTATTAGTCGGGGAAAAGTCAAGGAATAGTCAGGTAATTTTGATTCCTATACTGGGTATGAGTCCTTAGGGGAAAGTTTCAGTGTATTTCAACCGTCTTTATCTACTATAGTAGAAAAAGTATCAAGCAATACGACTGCACTTTACAAGAAGCATAATAAAGAAGAAATTTTTGATGATGTATTAAAGCTTGTAGTATATTATTTGGTTGAAAAGACTATATCATTAAAATCTATGTTCTACTATCATGATGCCCTTAAGGCAATGCACGATTTTTATTAGCAGCTCCAAGATTTTGCCAGTTCTAATTTTTGGGCAAATTTGGATCTTAAAGTGCTTTTTTAGTGCTCTTAAACTGCTTTTCCTGGATCTTTTTAAAGCAGTTTTCGTAATGGTTTTCCCTTTTTTCTGCGAATATTATTGGATTTTTGTTTGCTTTGAAAGTGGTTCTATAGGCCTGATTTTGCGAGTTATATCAACCCGTTTTTAGCCTGACCCGGGCTTGAAATTGAGCTCGGTATTGTTGTGAAAGGTAGCAATTGTATGAGGAAAGTTTCAGCCTGCCGAAATCTATCGCACAACCAACCATTATGAAAGAGAAATGTGCTTTAGTTTAACGAATTAGTGCTTGTTCTTGTTGGTTGTGCTTATATTTGTGTTGCCGTATGCTTCTAGTTACTTCATTGTAATGAAGTTTAATAATTTTTCGAAACAAGTTGTAAGACATATACGCATGTTTCTTGTTAAGATAGCCTCTACAAAATAAAGTAGTCACATGCTCACATCGTGCAAATTATTTGCGGTGCCACACTACTACAACCTTTTATTGCCTTTTATCTTGTATTTCATGCTGGATGCATATTTAAGTACATTTGTATATATACCTGGATTTTTAATTTTATGCATAATAAAATAATAATTTCTATTATTTCAAATTTCTATAATTTCATAATTTTACCTCGTTTTCTTCTTCTAGATAATTTGTCTACTACTTTTCATGTCGGCTTCAATGATAGTATCTAGCTTTGTCGTTCTAACTCTTCCCGGTAAGATGTGCGCAATTAATCTGACGATGTTAACATGTATATTGCGTACACAGATGAATGCTCATAATCCTTGATAATGAAATACCGTTATCAGAGCATACTTCCAACTTATTAGAAAAATCTCTGTTCCAATATAAAAAATTAAGCACAAATTTTGTATTCCACCTATCAGTAGATTTTTTTGTTTGAACCAACTGGCCTATCAGATACCTAAACATTGGCCTGGATTCTCTATCTCGCCATCATGTAAGTTATGCACCTGTGAACCCAACGCATTATAATTTTTCTTTATTATTTTTGAAACACTAATCCTACACTACTTCCTTGTATTTTTTGTCATGAAATCATTCTCCAGTAGTTATTATTTGCTTCTATATTTCCCACTCTCACTCTGTACTATATGGATGTGAAATGAATTAGTCCAATGCAACAAATGCAAAATTATTGTCATTTTGGTGTTAATTAGCCTGAAAATCGTTCTAGACCTTTAGCTGGTTGAACTACAGGCAGTCTGCAAAACTAGTTATATTTCAGTCTTCATTCAATATAAAAACACGTTTTGATGTTTTGTTCTTAGTTACTGTTGGTCGACTCATTCTATCATATTTCCTTGGAAGCAGTGAAGTACATGAATTATACACAGCTGCCGCAGGAGTTTATGCGTTATGGCTAGCCTGCCGTGTCAGTGCTATTTTGTGGTCTTGGCTATGCATGGGGTTTCCATTGTTCATCAAGAAAGCGTTGTCCTGTTTGGGAATTGTATGTCTTGAGAAGTTTTCTTCACTCTTTATTTAACGACAGTCATGCTGACCTTGATCTGGTTATTACTATAGAAGAACTTTGCAAAAACGATGCAACAGAGAAATAAAGCAGGCATTTACAAAACGAGATTCTTGTGTCATGTTCACAGCACAGACTACTGTTTCACTTCTAGTTGTACGCACTCAATTTACGACAAGTAGAACATCAAAAACAATAGTAGCAAGTACAACGATATGAAATATGGGTGACCCCCTTAGTAATCAATTTAGCTTTACACTGCTGCCTCAGTGTCATGTAGATACGTTGCAGATGCCATACTGGCACCATTTTTGGACATTTTAGATATTGGAAGAATGTTTCAGAACATGAGGTGTTTTTCATCATCAACAGATTTCATCTGCAGTTGCTTATTAGCTCCGGCCATCTTAAAGGACCATTTGCTATATAAACTTAACTGTTCTTGCAAAACCTTGTTATTTTGTAAAATGGAAATTTTAGTTACTTTATTTTCTAGATATTAGATCTACATGTTCCTTTGTCTTGGACATTCCAAACATGCTTGTTCACCTATAATTTCATTTGATTTCATTGAATGCCTTTCTGTTACATTCCAGATTTTACGAATCGCTTTACTTTCTATCATTCTCTTGGGCGTGGTTCCATTACTTCTTGGGATAATATTCGAATTGGTTATCGTAATCCCATTGAGAGTTCCTTTGGATCAAACACCCCTTTTCTACTTTTGGCAGGTGAATAGCAATCAATTATTCCTTGCAAGATTTCTTACAGATAGCATTTGATTTTATGCCTTAAATTGCACAACAAATGCAACTCAATCTACCCTGCTGCATGATAGCAAAAATTTGATGCATGCTCAGTGAGTGATGAGTTTGCCGCCCATAGGCATTCAGCATGAGGGCATCCTGGATAGCACGTAACTCAGTTTGGTACCCTCTTTGTGTTCGATAATTTCTTGATTTTTCTTCATGTGTTTTCAAGCATAGCATCTGGCACATGAAAATTGCTAGCTTCTGTGGAAAAACAACAGATTATCCTCCCTGATTGGCCTAAAGTTTTTGCAGTTCTTTTTATCACGTTGTGAAAAGGATTTGTGAATTTTAACTTACAATTTTTTAATCCGTTTTATGTCATTTCCTACTTGTTTGCCTAAATCATATTAATGCATTTTCAGTTTACCTATTTGTGGTATGAATTGTATTTTGGAATTGATAGCTTTGGAAAGAAAATTTTAGAAAAATGGTTTTAGAGAAGTATTAGGAAGAGGATTTCAATGGAGACGTAAAAGAAAGCATAGGAAGAGAGGCTATACAAATCAACAACTTTTGTGTTATCAAATATTACAAGCATCATTTTCTTTAGGGCAAAATTTTCTTGAATGAAAGAATTTGTTTTATAATGCTGTATTTGCAATACCCCATTATTACAAGGAGCATTTGAGAGGCTGTTGGGATGGCAGTTGTGTTCCCATAGCATTCACTCACAGAATAAGGTGTCTTTCACGTCAGTCATTTAAAGAAAAATGGTTCTGATATCGATTCATTTCGTTAGAACCTAATGTGTTCCTTTGACAAAAGCTTCCGTGTATAAAAGTAGTTTGTAAATCACTGATATCGCATTTGCAAATCAAGCCGTTTTTCCCATAGGACTGGGCCCTCGGGGTTCTCCACACGAAGATAATTTGCGCAGGAGCTATGATTGGACCGAACTGGTGGCTAAAGTCAGCCATGGAACAGGTAAAATTGCATCATCATTGTAGAGCATCGAGGATTATTTGAACTACACTGTTGTATTTTTCTTATATTATTTCCCACTTGAAGCAATTGAATATGGTAATAGTTACCAACCACAGTGTGAAAGTATAAGCGTAGAATTTCCTAAACAGAGATTTGAGTAGGAAGATGAACGTTCATCTGTATATTCAAGCTACATCTCCAATTCAAGGCTTATTGCACAAAAATTCAGGTTGTTGTTAGTTTTGATAAAATATATGTGCCTTCTTTAAATGACGATGAGACCAAACTGACAATTCTTGACAAGAATGGCTGCTTTCATTTCCTATTGTTCTGATTCGCTATAGTGTCATTGATCGCAGAGAATCTAGAAGGCCAAAAATATTATATCAGTTTATAATATTTTCCCATGCTCTACCTTTCAGGTTTACCAAGATGGCTTAAACAATATACGAGTTGGATACATCCTAAGGCATTTGGCCTATCCTGCCGTATCCTCATTGGCCAGTATTTTGGCACTGCCATACATATTTGCAAATGGGTTGTTGCCCCTCACAGGTATAGATAGTCTTATGGTTTGCAAGTTAGGAAATTTGAAGATTATCCTTTTAGCATTTTTCTTAATGTCATTGGGCGACTAGATATGACTGCTTAATTACTTCTACTTCAAATCTAATGTATCTATTTAAAATAGCTTAAAGTAATTTTAGGTGAAGACGTGAAAGTAGTTTTTAAAGCTGTCAAGTTTTAAAGGTTATACAGCTGTTGGTAAATGATGTTACAAGCGAACTTTGATAGCATGTCTCATTGTCCACATACACGTGTTTATGAAAAACAAGATTTCTGCCTTACGCCTGGGTATTTCTTAATATTGTATCAAATTTAGCCTCGGGGGTTTCTTGGCTGTTCTACCTTCTAGGAACTTCCAATAACAATAACTATCTAGATTAGGCAGCTGTCCTGCAAGGAATAGAATTGTGAAGTTTTTTGAAACATCTAGTGAATGTTATTTCTATTTTGTTTCTCGTTTGGTCAATAATTTTCGTATTAAAAACAATTTTTTGAAACTGTTATTTGTGTTTCCTATAGATTTGTTTCCTATAGACTTGTTTCTTATAGAGATATTTCATAAAAGAAAATGTTTAGCTGCTTTATCATATAGCGCTAGGTCATTTGATGCTTAGTACAATCTCAGTCCACGAACTATATGTATGTCCTCAACCAAAGAGAGCTTTCAAGTTTTACTTTATTTGTCAGTATGCCTTACAAGTCACTGTGATCCTTGCGCTTGCAAATATTAAACTCGATAGAAAGGTTGCATATTAATCACCACCCACAGTCGTACATTCGCTAGACGCACGTCATTGCTTGGGAACTGCCATATGCTAGTCGTTCTCTAGTCTTTGAAGTCCACCGTTGGCTTATCATTATATGTAAATTCAAACTTGCCGTATACATCTGCCCACACCTCTTCATGAGTGGTTAGGAGCTTACTTTAGAATCTGATATATTTTTTGTGTTCTGGTTTCTTCTGTGTTGATTTTTTTTCCTAGCGCACAATCATAGCAGATGGTTGTTGTCAATGACATATAATTCACAAACGAATTACCTTTTGTTTAGCATCTGAAAGTCAATGCAATAATGCTGTCCATTGCTTGATACGAGTTTGAAATTTTTAGGGTTCGTGCCACTCCTTAAACTTCTTAAATTTTTCGTTATTAAGGGCCCTTATAACTCCTTAAATTCGTGCATTTTGGGAAAAGAACTCCTTTAAAACTCCTAATGTCTAATCAACTCTTAGGGGAGACGATTTTCAGCAGATTTATTTAGCAAGCGACTTGATTTGTGTCGTGGAAACACGCAAACAACTTCTTAAAAATAGTTTTTTGGTGCTTAGAACTCCTTAACAGTCATCAAATTTTGTCTACTCACGACACCGAACCCTGAGTTTTCTAGCTTAAAATCATTAGTCTTGAAAAATTTCAAAATTTGCAACTATTTTTATCGTTGTATTTCGAGTATGTATAACTAGATGATTTTCCATGATTTAATTGGTAGCCCACACTGTTTTTAGTTTTTAATTTTTATGGTTAATTTATATATTTTTATGTGATTGGAAACGTTCAAAGTTTTCATTAGTGCAATGGTTCTTAACCTTGTTGGAGGTGCTGTACCCCACAAAGTCCATACATACATTAGTCGAGTCCTCCATTGTTAGAAAGATATAATGTTCTTGTTTTCTTCAATTTTAAAGTATATATTAGTTTATACTGTACTAGTACACAAACTAGCCAAACATAGCGTGACGTCACAAGTCATACGAGGGTGAGCCGAACCGCTAAACCCCTGAAACTGACTATCCGAACCCCTAGGGTTCAATGGAACCCAAGTAAAGAACCACTGCCGATGTGTGCAAATATTTATAGTTTATATTGCATCAGTTTAGAAATTCGAAATGTTTTAGTTGTAGTTTTGCGAACTATTTAAAATATGGCCTATGAATTTCCATTGCAGGTGCATCTAGGGATTTCCAGTTTGTCATTCATCGCAGGATATATCCATTTATTCTGGTATTCTTCTTGATATTGGCTGCAGTTGGATTCCAAGGGCAGCAGTTAAAAAACCTATATCAAAGAATAAAAAATGAAAAGTAAGTCTATTGTAATTGCTTGTTATTCAATGATGTCTCAAGTGCTTTCTTGCTACAATCTTAGATCATGCTGGGACGAGTGATGTTCTGATATTAGTTGAATCTAAAATTTGCTTCTTGCAGACGTGGAAAAAATAGTCCTCCTTTGGCGCTATGTTAATAAGCCCATTCTAGGGGGATGATTGGAAAAGCCCGACTATTCTTCAGAAACAGCTCACTGCAATGTTAATTATTGGCCATGCTCCATAAACATAAGGTCAAAGCATATGCTGACGTTTAAGCTCAGTCAGTCTAGTTTAAGCACGTCTGACAGCCTTGTTTAAGTGCACCAGAAGGTGTTATATCAGCGCGACCGACAAGTTTGTTTGAGCACACCAGACGACTTTGTTTGTGGACTGCATACTGCAATTGTATTTCACTAGTGTTCTTATTTCCAGTACGATTGACGCAGTTTATCACCAGGCCTCATTAAAAGCATTTTATGCGTGTGAACGCAGATCTAAGGCACAATGTGCCTGTAGAAGATATGGAATGTGGTAAACATTCCGACACAGATTTGAATTAAAGCACCTGCAGAATTTAAAGTGTGTTATTTTGTGCTTGCGAGCGGCGCTCTCACGCTCGCGCAAATTATTGAGCTATGGCTATCACATATGCAGAACCATCAACCATACTCATCGTGTTCCTTTGCTTTTGAAATATGTCCTATTCAAATCATCCATTCACACTGTGGCTCAGAATGGAAATTCCTTTGAAGAGACAGTTGTATGTTGTTTGTATTGACAATGATGACATCCCTTTTCCCCTATGCCCATGTGAATAGGGTATTAAGTGCAAGATCTCTGCCACATACGTATAGTTTCCTGGCAAAAACCTCATAGTGTTAGTTTTTGCCTTCAGTTATTTTCATGCACAGCTGTTTACTCCCAAGTGCCATATAAACGGGGGCTCCTAATAAACAAGGGGGTCGAAAAAAATTCCGAAATTTAACAACCGAGGGTTTGGAATTTGAGAAAGGCTTTGAATGATTATACAAGGACGGAAAGAACAAAGACGAAGACTGATTGTCCTAAAGCGTAAAACTAAAATATATACTGCAGTACGCTGTTTTGCCATGAAAATTGGGCGTAAATAGTACTAACAAAGAAAGGAAATGAAATGAGGTATTTGTAAAAAGGTCACTTTCCTTAAAATTAAGTAACGGGGGTCCTACTAAGATCCGGGGGGTAGGAAAAAAATCGAAAAATAAATCAAGTGGGCGTATATTTGGCACTTGAGAGTACGTTTTATCAGATGCTGCATATTGATCACATTTGTAATAATAAAATAATAATAATAATGATAATAATAGTACAATTTGTTTACAGTTGGCTTGAAGAATAGCTTAAGCTGATATACGCCAACTCTACACTAGTTACAATTAAGGCTGAAATTAACAATATAAAATGAAGAACTATACACAAATGCGAAAAGTACATTCAAATCTCTTCCAACGTTTTAATTTTTATTTTGAATTCATTATCAGCTTTTGCAGCTTTATATTGATCTGGAAGTTGATTCCAAATTATGCTCCCCCTAAGTGAAAGTGACTCATTTCTATACTTTTTGTTCCTCGTGTTTGGAAATTGGAGGATATTTTATACATTATCTTGCTTACATGCAGCTTTTGCTTCTTTACCTATTAGATATTTGGTGGGACAAAGATTGGTCAATTACCATTATCCCTCATCCTAAAGTGACGTCTCAAGAGATGTTAATTTTGGTCTGCAATAGAAGACAGGTTTCAAATGCACACATTATCATTCATGCTGCCGTCTTACTTTCGCATCTTAAATCAGAAATTTTGCGTGGACATTTGAATTGCATAGCAGTTCTACACTCTTTACAATGTAAACCTTGCTTCCAAGTTTCTGATATTGACGTAAATTTGGCAGAATACCGTGAACAGCTTGTTTTCTTCCTTTGATTCGATTTGTTTTTCATCCCTTACCAATATTTTTGAATGCAATATGAATTAGACTATAGGTGTCACATTTTCGATTAGTACAATTGTCAAGAGCAATTTTAGGAAGAAGCTTTATTTGTTTTTAAAAGTACCATTCTCTGGTAGTAGAATATTGATTTCTATCCTCGACTCTGATTCTGACACAGTTGACAAAACTCTTTAATGGAAAAGTGACTGCGTTATAATCAGGGCCGCCATGAGAATTCAGAGCTTCTGGGGCAAAAGCGAAACGGGGGCCCCCCTGTGAAAAAAGCGCAATTTGCTGCTAGTCTTAATGTGTGAGGCCCCCTAAACCTTGGGGCCCAGAGGTTTACTAGACCCTTTATACCTAGGCCCTGGGTCAATTTGCACTCCTCACACCCTCTCAGCGACCCTGGTTGTAGCATCTGCTGCTAGGGTTGATGTCTTCTTCATGAATTTATCTTTCAAATTGATTGTATTGAAACACACGACTCTGTGAAAGTTTATTTCAACTTCCACAGAATGGTGGATTTGATTTTGTCTTTAATTTGATTATAACGTATGTCACCTTCAGTAGAATATGTATAATTCCAATGGCAATTGAATGACTGCATGCTATAGAGTGACTTTTTGGTGCGAATAGCTATAAGCTCGCCATTAGAAGCAAAGGTGGTTTAAGAAGTCACATTAGCTGTTATTGAGATCCAACTTGCATGGATGTAAACGTCGACCCTCCCCCATGTACTTTATTCTCCCTTTCCCGTGTGACGAAATATTACGTGCTTCATCTCAATGTTTAAGATCGTTGGTATTGTAAAGACTTTATCATTGTATTCAGTTATTTGTCGCATTTTGTGTGTCGCCAGAACTTTAGTTGTTGCTCCTTTTTTCATAAAAAACATGTATGTAAGAATTGTGAGGCTGAAATTGGGCAAAAATTAAGAAAAACATGCAGGCCGAATTTCAAATAATAACTTTAAGTAGTTGTTTTGACTTGTAGAGTTTTGATCAAACAGGAAAGGAAATCTAATTGACATCCATTGCATGCCTCACAAGTCCTTGTTCTTCCACCACAGTTGCCTAATCTGGGTTGTTATTGTCGTTGGGCATCTTTAAATTTAGGAAAAATTTAAGAAGCATTAAAGGAAAATACATGTTAGTAGTAAGACATGTTGTTATCTTGCTACTAAAGTTCATTTTGAGGCTGCGCTTTCCATCATCAAATATGTTTTTGATAAGAAAAGGTTTATAAGAAAATGAGGCTAAAATGGCCAAAATTTTAAGAAAATCTTATGAAAATCATAAGACCAATTTCTAAAATTAAGTGACTTTGTTGGCTAAAAATTGGTATTGCATCATTATTACATTCAAAATGTTGAAGATTGAATTCAAATTCGAGCATACAAGAATAGGTTTTATTCATAGTTCAACTGAAAATTTATATTGAGTCTCAGGCAAAGTGATTGCATTCTTATAAAAAAAAACTTGTAGAACGTTTTGACTCTGGTTGGAGTTATTATAAGCAAAGTGAAAAGACTAACCGGGGATTATATACCAGTGGGTTCAAAGGGCAGCATAAAAACGTGAAGCATGCAATAGAGCTAATGACAAGGACATGTAGAAGTGGTAATGAGGGCATATACGGGCAAAAAACAACTATAAAATAGAGGGAGAGAAACATGTTCCCACCTTATCAGAAATGAATTATGATGACATGATTGATGTCATACGACTGGAGTTTGTTAAGATTAAGAATGAGCTGAGCAGTTTGCCGCTTTCTTTAACACACAACCGTATTGTTATAAATACAATGTCCTTCATCAGACTGACTTACTTGAAAATGGCCTATAGTATATACAAGAACACATTTCTTTTCTAAATCAATCCTCGTTGCTTTATGTGTTGTATCAAAGCTTAAATATCTCATAATTTACGTACGTTTTTGATTGATCGTAAACTGTTTGCAATGAAGTTCTTCTAATATTGACTGAAAAAGCGTGATTTAAATACAAGTTTGAAATTTTTGCTACATCTCATTTTTGAAATCACTTATTTTTTGAAGAACAATTTCAACATTTCTTCGCCATGAAGTTGTCCAGTTTAGAGTGAAATTATCAAGTCAGTAGTGCTTCCAAGTGTGGAAAGATGTTCGTTTCACGAATGACAGTAACTATTTAGCGAGACTATGTGTAGCCTCTCCTTTATCACCATGAAATTCATAGCGTTTCTAGCCTTTAAAAACACTTTCCTAGTTTGACTCGTTTTTCTATATATAGAATTAACCATATACCTGGATTGCAGAAACTTTCGCTGGCCTGTAGTGACTATTAGATGAGTATGAGGAATCATGAGTGATCAGTTTTCTCTGGATTTAAGTTGCTGGATCTTGGGAAAGTTTCATCATATTCCTAATCTATATAATCCCCTATGTGGTGTACAGGGCCCCCATTTTCCTATTATTTAGCATATCTTAGAGAGCAGCGAATCTCTGCATGTCCTTCCACCCCTCTCTCACAAAACAGTAAGATGTATCTTGGGAGCTTACAACGTTTATTTTTCTTGCCAAATAGTTCCCAACAGAACGTAATCTTACTGCATGGTTTGTTAAAAGCGCGCAATTTTCCCCGTGCTCGTTGGTCTTTTGTGGAGGCCTTGCGGCAAGAAGTCCCGAGCCACTTCTAGCAAAAACAAATATAATCGCTTTGTTGTTAGTACTTCAGACATTCGCGTAAACAGCATACAAGATGGTAGCAAAATCTAGAAAGAAAACTGCCCCCTCCTTCACAAGCAGCAATGCATCAGAGACGCCTGAGACAAAGAGCTCAGTTTTGAAAATTAAGAAGAAAAACGGCATTCGGAAGAGGAAAGAAAGCTACAAGGCCTACATTTATAGAGTTTTGAAACAAGTGCATCCCGATACTGGAATATCTGCTAAGGCAATGGTGATTATGGATTCTTTTGTCAATGACATTTTTGAACGAATCGCTACGGAGGCAAGTCGCCTCTCGCATTACAATGGGAGATCAACTCTATCTTCAAGGGAAATTCAAACGTCTGTTCGACTAATTTTACCGGGAGAATTGGCAAAGCATGCAGTGAGTGAAGGAACAAAAGCAGTCACAAAGTATACGTCATCTGTAAATTAACTTTGATTGATGAGAGTGATGGCACTGTCTAAAACCTCGTCTACTTGGACGTAGCAGAATAGGAGGACATGCAAGCAGTAGTGCTGCGCATGAACCATTTTTATTCAATATATCAACTCATTTACACTTTAGTTCGTTGATCTTTGTATTTTTTCAATTTTTTATATGATGATAAGAGGAATTGTAATAGTGATATAATAAAGCTTTTATGTCTTACATTTAGTGACACTTGGTTGAATACTTTCAAAAGCAACTGATGTCTTCTAGAGTATTGATAAATGATAATTATTCATAAAGAGCTTGAACTAACCCCCTAACACCACTAAATCAGAGAAACGGAAGGAGTCTAGATGTTTTTGAAAAGAAATGAGATTCCATGTATAATGTCATAGGTGTCTGTTAAAGAACCAAGTGATTTCTTGCCAAGAATTTTCGTTTCATAGCCCCCCCTTTCACTATACTGCCCTTCGCTTGTTCTCAGGGGGAGGGGGCGATAAAGGACTGTGTGGATAGTATGTTCATGCTAGCATGTTTGAGTTTTTATGTGCAAAGAACTTAGGTAGTCGTTTCGGAAATATCTTACCAAGTGCTACGAGAATTATATGTTGCAGGAGCATTATAGCACATCTCTTGTGCTTTCTCCTTTACTTCAATTTATCTTTTCACCCTCGTAGTATTGGAGGCCAGAATTACCGCCACTTGTTAATGAAGCAAAGTAATTAAATTGACAAGACTAGTTCATGTAATATAATCAAAGCTGCATTTAAAATCAAAAATGGCTGATTGGATAATAATAAGACTCAACTGGTGAAGGTGTCATGTAAAAAATTGAAAATTCAAACGAAATTAGAGATTGAAAACAACCATTTTTGCAATTGTACAGCAAGGAGCCAAAAGCCACCGGTAGTTGTTGTTTGCAATTAATTTGATCAATTCATGCGATTCTTTTTGATAATTTACCTACATGCAAGGTCAAGTTATGAATTATTGTCGTATTTCCTTAAAGTTTTGAGGAATTTTGGAGCTTCTCCTCGCTTCTTTTGATTGAGTCAGTTACTTCTGACTCGTTCCACGCTTTCACCTGCTATACTTCTCGTGAGAACTAGCGTCCTGCAGAAAGTTGAATATTCATGAGGCCATCAGCTGCCTCTTCAATAGGATATTCAAACACTTGCGTAAGCTGGGTGCACTTTTCCTTTCTATAAGAAACCAATTTGAGCTCAGTCAGTCTTAGTGCTTTATCTGAAGCTTCAGAGCGACCATCGTGAGCTGAAAGAAGATTAAAGATACAAATATTCAAAAGTCAAGATGAATCAACGAAAGGTAGTGCTGGTAAATCTTCTCATCATTCTAATCCTTGCCGATTTCAACAATTTGATGGTTGAAGGCATTCTGGCTGGGTCAGGAAGATACGGATATGGGAGAAGAGAAACAAAGGTTAGCAAAATTTTCTCTCGTTACAGACAGGGAATCAGTGTTTAGCATGAGAGCTATTGATAAATATCTGTCTAAAAGTCTATCTTTGAAAGATTTTGAAGGAAATTTGGCGTTCAGGATTACTCTCTCTATAATAGCAAACTGTATTGTCAGACCTATTACTATATTTAGACTTTGTGAACTCTGAATCTTCAACCTAAGCTGCAGCCTGGGTCTTTCTAACAATTTAGTTTATCTTTGCTGTAGCTTTTTCGTTATTTCATTATGCTATAAATTAGCAAGCATTCTTTGAATCTTCAATTTGGATTTTATGACGTTCCTTCATGTACGAAAGTGATTTGATGTCATGTGGTTGTACGATCATTTACTCTTTAGTACCGAATAGTAGAAGGGCCATATTGCTGATTTTTAAAACATTAACCACCCATTTCCATTTAGTAAATACCCCCCCCAACTAAGTATGTATGCATAAGTAAAAAATGCATTGGCTTTGTGAACGCAAATCAGTATTAACAAGTAGGGAATCAAAATAAACTATACATCTTATGCTTATAAGTGATAAAGTGGTTGTAAGAATTTTGAAAAGTTTGGGTCTCCATACGTTCTGTTGAGCATTAACCTCCCCCTGACTATTAACAACCTCAAATTTATGCAATTTAGCAAACATTCTAACCCCCCTCCTTATTATAACCCTATTCTGTTCGGTGCCAAAGAGTACTAAAATTACCAGAAAACTCACATGGGTAAGAAGGCATCGGAGGAAGCATGAATTCCCTGTAAAAATCTATGATATAGGCAATATCTAATCTTGCTAATAAGGAACAAGAGAAGATTGCTCAGAAAAGACATACTATATTGTCTTGCATATAAGGAACAATCTTTTCAATTTCAGTTCTGATTTGTTTCTTATAAAATGAGATATAAACTTCAAATCAGACTGAATTTTCTCTAAAAAACAACCATGTTATACCATTGATCAGCCAAGTAGTACTGTGTAGATTTATTATTATATTGCAAAGGCAAAAAGGCTTTTACACAGCATTAGTTTATTATGATTTTCAAATGATTAATGCATACAAAGGCTTTTAAATAAGAAACGAGCAATCTTTAAAACCTTCACTAGCTTCTTATAGGTGGTATTGCTCTGAGAATCAGGGCCTTTGTGTCTTAAATTTATGTTTCTTATAAGCTGGAAGATACTGCATTTTGAGACTTATTGTGGATGGCGCAAGGTCTATGCACACGGAAAGCGTAAATTATGATCATGTAATGTATGGAGCATATGCCTTAGTACGCGTACCTCTTAAATCCTGTGTT